>NDFZ01004034.1:15635-32129 GCA_002192655.3 Mamestra configurata
GATTTATATTAATGTATGTACTTTTGTAATATGTTCATTCAGTTGGCGGAGTTTTTAGTTTAACTGGCAATAGTTTAAGTAGCAGCAACCCCAGTATATCTTGCTTTTGTCCAAAAAATATACAGATTTTCGTTTCAAGCATTGTTTGCTCTAACAGAGCAAACATCGTCGATTTGATTTATTACGCCTTAATTTTGGAAAACACCATAAACCTTGCTCCATCAAAAAAAATATTGAAGAAACAATGATTTACAGCTTAGTATTTTAAGGTTATATAGTCTTTTATGTCAAAAACTACATCCATACCTCGTCACATCACTACCCCTAAGCCGCTATAATGTTGCAGTGTCGTGTTGTCCGAAGAGCCCTGTGTGCCCCGAGTGTCTTGTCCGTGAAGTTGACAAATGCCGTTGGCACGCTAGGTGTTTGCCCACGCCCCTTGATGTAAGGACGCGACGCCAACGCTATCAGATATATATCCCGGAGTAAGATGCTGGGGCGCTGGTATTAGAAATTGTGTGATGGAGTTAGAAGATTTTCTGTAGGTTAGAAATAATAACCTAGCAACGATAAGTTCATGTTCTTCGTACACAAGGGTATTGGCGGGTTGGTCAAGAAAAAACATAATTAAATACATTTTATAGTACTTTAGATATTCTTTAATTATTCATTTAATTTTAACTTTTAGTACAATATAAAACTAGTACACAGGGATACATCTCAAACCTACAAACATTTGTATGTTAAATAGTTCGAGGCTAACGACGGCTGCTCATTTGCACTGTTTTAAGGCAAATTAGCTACCAACAGTAGCTGAAACGTCTTGTTTTAAAGGCAAACATGACATTTCAGCTACTGTTGGTAGCTAATTTGACAGTTGGTCAAAGGTAGATACGTTACTGAGACCGGTTAGACACTATAACACACAAATGAGTACTTTACAAGTCATTCGAGGAACTTGAAAAAATAACGTGCAAGTTGTATTGTTTTAGGCGACCACGTGGAGTTGGTAGTTAATATTGGATAACAGTTTAATACGAGTTAGGCAGTAGACTAATTCGCAAGCTGAAGAATACAACACCAGATTTAAAAAATAAAATAACTGGTGTGTTAATTACAAAGTGAAAGTAATCTCCTTACTTAGGTTTTTGTATATTTGCTTGTTTCTAAAGATAACACGGCGAAACAGTAACTTCAAAAAAAATAAAAGATAATACAACTAAATCTTATACCTAGTCGACGTAGATCTAATTTCCAAGGTTTTGTAATAAGATGAGACGTTTAAGATATCCTCATAGGAATGAAATATTTCTTCGTTCGAAAAAAAGCTTAAAAACTGATCGAGCACAAATTACAGTGATTGATTTACGAGGTACCTACCCCTGAAAGGAAATAAATTATTACCGGAGACTTTTTCTAAGATAAAAGATTTTAAATTATAGAAAGTAAAGCTATCAAGTCAAGCTAAAGATTGGTGTGCCTACGGTCTTTTCTTGACAAATTAATGATTGTAAGATGTAGGCACCTACTTACCTATTCATTTTGTTTTACCGGTTGTTGGAAGAATTATTTGGTATATAAGGTTTCCTTTGTACATTTTTTACTCGTATAACACAAAATACTAATCACTTAACAGCCAAAAATTAACGCAACCTTGTGGGACAGAATGGACGTGAAAACTGTTTAGTGTTTAACCAAAAGAGCTGCTTTTCAGACTCATTTAAATGACTACTTGATTTCACAACGCTTGCATTCAGAAAATGCTAAAGAATCTATATTTAATAATGATCATACAAATCATTAATACAATAAATGCAAAGGTGTGTCTGTCTGTCTGTTACGCTTGCACACCTGAACCGCTGAACCGATTTTAATGAAATTTGGTACAGAGATAAATTATTAAGACCTTGAAATTATGAAGATTAGACCTTGGAGAAGGACATAGGCTACCTTTTGTCGTGAGAAAAGGGCTTGAAGGGGTCAAAGAAAGAAAGAAAGAAAAATATTTATTTGGGACTCGCACAAAACAAACAAACCAGTAAAATTAAATTAAATAATTACCTGTGCGAGGCCAAAATGGTCCCTATCTCAAATAGAGGATGAGTCCATCATTATTGAAGATAAAACCATGAACCTTTGTATTTAGGCACTTGACAAAAAATAAATATATGCTCAAGCATTTTTGAACAATTAGTATCTTAAAAATAAAAATGGCTGCCCAAAGTAACTATTCCACGCGGACGAAGTCACGGGCAAAAGCTAGTATCCCATATAGCTTCTAATGTGTTTGCGAATATCTGGACTAGTACAATTTTCTATTTGTAAGAATAAAATTCTGTATAAGTTGTGCCGCCTTTCATCCATCTGCCAAAGGAAATCATGTCTGATGCAATATATCGAATGTCTGTATACCCCACATCTCAACCGAGATCTGATATAAAAATCTTAAATTGTGTAGGCAGTACATCAAAGCTTTGACATAGAAACTGTATAGTGTACTTTGTTACGTTTCAGAGCTTTAGGAATTTAGTTATAAGGATTGTAGTAATAGTTTGTATTTGGCTAGCCTGTTGCCCAGTTACATTGGAAGCCGACCCCCCAACATATCAACATATCATATTGAGGGTGTGCGAATACTATTTTTCCATCCAAGGATCCGTTGGCGAAAAATTAAGCTCTAAAGTGCTAATTTGCTTCTGCCTTCTAATCGGTTATTTGTGGAGACGTGAAAAAAATCATGGTAAAAGCATATATAACGAATTTAAAAGAAAAGCTATCACAGCTAAGTGGGCTTTACAAGTTAACGATTAATAGTCTTTTTTTTATTTTTTTTTAAAGGATGGGAAATCATCAAATGACTTATTCCGCTCTGGGTGGAGCGGAAGGGCGTGTCAGACTCTTACTGACTAAAACCTATCCGTGTTCCTTCTAAAGCCCTTTGCGTTCCAGGGTCGCGGTGACTCTTTCGAACAAATTCCGCAACCCTGGCAGGCTCTGGCCCTAGCGGGCCCCGTCTTTTATGCTGACATCTCTTTGAGAACGATTAATAGACTACCAATCTACATATAAATGCAGTTGGAGAAGGAAAATGTCGTGCTAATTTCTCTTCAGTTACCATCGTCCTATGTGGGCCCGTTTTTAGATGTTTTAACTGTTAAACCGTGAACTCAATTAATATATGTATTTCGCCCTGCAGTTGCCAATTGCCCAGATAGTTGGGCCCTACTTTTCCAAATCACTGCAACTCCTAAGATTCAGAATCAACAGTGGCGATCACCAGGAAAACGCATCAGTGTAACTCGACGAATTACGCAGAAATTAGAAAAGAACAGCAGAGAAGTAATCACACTAATATTATAAAGGCGAAAGTTAGTGAGTGTGTGTGTATGTTTGTTACTTCTTCACGCGCCAACGGCTGGACCGATTTACACGAAATTTGGTATCGAGATTGTTTGAGTCCCGGGAAAGGACATAGAATATAGTATGTTATATATAGTTTTTATCCCGGGAGTATGTTCCCTTGGGATAATTTTCGACATTCACGCGAGCGGAGCCGCGGGCGGCAACTAGTAAGACCATAAATTTCACGAACACTATACCTACCGCTACAGTACTATCACAACAAAAACTAGTTAAAACCCAGCCATAGTGAATAAAAATCTATTGTTTACAATTTCGTAACAAACCAATAGTTCAATGGTATTACACGACTGTTGCTTTTGTTTCAAATATTTGCACAAGTGTAGCTGCAAACAATAAAACTCTCCAATTATTGTTTTGCACAGTGGAAGCGTTTCTACAACCATATTGTACTTTCAGTCACGTAAGTAGCAATGTTTACACATATATACCTAAATGTTCATATGTCTATGACGGTACTATTGTGTAGTATGTCTGAACGAATTATCTTTTGTCTGTTTTCCAGGAATGCAAACATAAGTGCAGAGCAGACGCTCTATGTATTTGTTTCTTAGACTTCGTTTTTCTTGGATAAATGGCAATATTTACTCTAGTAATACAAAAAACTATAATGTAGCCAAAAAAAATTCAGACTAATGTGCTCAGAAATAATAAAATATCATAAAATCGCGAGATCTAAAGGACAAACATAGATACAGACAGAAATTTGAAGGACGTCCAATGTTGGCCCTCAAGTGTCGCCAGATCGCGATGTCACCCGTTCCAGCTTGTGGAAAACCTTGCAATGCTGCCGTCTGGTATGCAGTCGCTACTCCAGAACCTTTTAGCTCCATTGACCATCTATTCTACGAGGAAAGAAACGCAGGTGAATGAACATGTCAAAATAGAAAACAATATTTTTTTCATGAGTCTCTACCATTTTAGATTCCTCTGTTTGCATCCTCATACAACAATAAACGTATACGAGTACCTACGTATGTTCATATCATAGAGACTCTAGTGACGAGTGGAGGAGCACAAAACAAAGAAGAGGTGTCATGTTAAAACTCAAGTGAAATGTATTATTCAGTTCCTTCTTCACAAAGACAATTCGGCTTTTGTTTGACACTGACACGAAACTGAGATCATGCGAGACGGGCTCACATATTACTTACTTTATATGCGGCATACGGAACTTGATAAAATATGCTATGTGTGTTATGTATGTATGGCGTTCCAACCCTTTCTTTGGAGGTTCAAGTGTTATCTAGTGTAACAGTGGGTATAAAACAAAAAGTGAACTTCAATCACTCTATTTAATTAAAATTACAAGTTCGTACAGGATTAGGGTATAGTAACAGCTTGCAACGTTTTCAGCAGCAAAAGAGAGCCTTCAAGTAGCTGGCAGGCAGTTTATAGCATTTCCCCCACCGGAGGCGTCCGGTAGATGGAGTGGTGGCTTGGCTTGGCTAGGGTAGGCTGATTCGTGTGGCGCGCTGTGATTGGCTGAGGCGGTGTGGCGTTACACTAGTAAAGATTTGGGCGCTATGAATTGTGGGTTATTGATTTCTTGTCATAGGTAAATTGAAATTGTGCTACGAGATGTTATCTCTCCCTCATTAAAGTTGCCCACAGGTAAGAAGTAATTAACAGTTATTTATCATGAACATTACACCTTCAAATATCTCATCTTATGGCTGATGTTTCAATAGACAGATTACTATTATCGGATCCGTCAAATGGGATATATTTATGTATTTTTCTCCGGTTAAATTATGTGATGATTGTAAACTTAGCCCTTACTGGGAGATTAAGCATTATTTCTAGCATCTTTCAGCTTAATTTTCAATGATTTTGTCGAAAGACAGATATTCTACGTATAACATGCAGTCAGACAAATATGACGGATTTCAGCATGCAACATTATACATTCTTGCGTAATATTTCATTCATCATGCAAATGAATTTCAGTAACCAAACAACTTGAAAGTTGCTCATATCTAATTTCTTTGAAATCGGCTTATGTGTAATTCGTTAAACCCAAGATTGCTCTTGCTTGTAGCAAGAATAATATTAATTTACCGAACGTCTGTCTAGGCATAAGATTATTATTAATATGCAAACAGCCTATGGTTAGCTCTCGGTTAATTCTGAGACGTCATTAGTCTTAGTAGATTGAAACGTTATTTTAATATTCAGAGCTCACTTTAAGATCTCACTTATGAGTGAACTTTAAGATCTTACTTTCACTTGATTTTCAAAGGGCAATTCAATAAATTGTCTAAACTTCTATACTAATATTATAAATGTAAAAGTTTGGGTAGATGGATGGATGTCAATCACGTCAGAACGGCTGAAGAGATCTTGATGAAATTTGGCACTGAGGTAGATTATAGTCTGGAATAAAACATAGGACCGTTTTTCCCGGGAGAATGTTCCCTTGGGATAATATTCGACATTTACATAAGGAAACTTTTTGAGCTAACTTTGATGATCCCGTCATGGTTAAAAGCGTGATTGCTAAGTTGGGTCTTATTATCAATCCACTGGTCGGCCATAGTGAAAAATGGAAAAATTCGGAGATTTTTTTCAGTAGGAATTTCCCAGAAGCAACCCGCAGTGCTGATTTATGACCAGTTGCTGACAATAGGATTAACTAGATTAGACTTAAACATAACTGCAAAAATGTCGTTGTACTTAAACACACATAAAAAACAGCCTGACGCTAATTTCAAGAAATTATAGGGGCGCACTTCTGTAAAACGCTGACCCAAATAAATAACTCTTTTCAAGGACTCTTACTAAACGCTTATATTTCTTGATTTGCCCTAACNCAGCCTGACGCTAATTTCAAGAAATTATAGGGGCGCACTTCTGTAAAACACTAACCCAAATAAATAACTCTTTTCAAGGACTCTTACTAAACGCTTATATTTCTTGATTTGCCCTAACAACAAATAAAAAACAAAGAGCTGAATTTCAATGATCAAATAATCTTGATATGTCTGTTTTAGATTGAGTAAATAAAAATAAGTAAAATAACTTGTATAAAGTAATAACGGAAAAATGAATATGACAGATTGATATATTTTCTATATGCACGTTTAACAAAACGACCACATACATTTATTTTTCATGTAAATGTTATCTCACTATTGAAAAATCAGTACTCAAACTAACTACTTCTTAAAACGATGTTTTATACACGTGTTCGATGAAAACAAGACAAAATGCACACACAAAATGTTCTGCATGAAAAAAAACACATTAATGAATTCTTGTCACTGCGCCAACACGTCAAAGCTAAAGTGGAACGAAGTTTTTACCTTAGTACGTTTTGATTTTGTTAAAGTTTTGCTTAATTTGGATAATTGGGTACTTTTTAATAGTCTGCATTGCGTGATTTGTCGTTTGGTTATGCTGCAGTAGATACCTTGGATATTTTTAAAGGTTGTCTGAAATAGTTAGCAGCACCTGGCACCACTTAGAACCGAACGATGAATGCTACTGCGTCATCTAAACTATAATATTATGTTTGTTAAAGGTGATCTTTGGAATTAGTGATCCGCTGAAGATTCTTGCATTGACAGAAATGTTCGCCGAGTGTTACTTTTTATCTCACAAAATAAAAGCGGAAACAAAACAATTTAATTTTTCATTAAAGTTTGAATTTAAACGAAAGAAAGCCAGCATATCCAATTATCTATTAAAAGGTACTTGACTGTATTTTATTATTTATTTATTTTTATTATATATCTCAAAACCTAGAGAGTAGACAAGACGCAGTTTAAAATTTTGCTTAAAGATCTCAAAAAATGGCTGTGTTATCAGCGTTTTAAAATCTGTGATAAACAGAGACAGCACTAATTGCGTGTGACGTCACTCGCAAATCTCGCCATATTGAATTGAAGCCATCCAGTACAAACGACATTTTTTGCGACAAGGATAGAAGAATAACTTCAAAACGTATAACTTCTGTGTCAAATTTATTTATTTCTTCACCAATCGTTCTATTTTAATGCCATCTATCGAATAATTATAATTTATATAGATAACAGCTTGTTTCTCATAGTTGTTGTATCGACGTTCAATGGCAATGCTCTTTGTCTGTAGGAAAGCCCACCCCTCTGGTCACGTGAAAAGTCAACCAGCTGTTTACTGATGTCTCGAAAAACTCGGTTTGCACGCGGACCAGTTAACATACCTATTTGGTATAAAAATTAAACAAAATTAAAACTTGCATGATACCGACCCATCTCAAACACATTACCAGACTAATAAACCATAACCACCCTTTTCAACAAACATAACTTCTTTAATAACCCCGTAATTTAATGAAGCACTTACCATAAACGAACGCGAAGGAAACGAAACGACGAATAATGATACCTATCTACTTTACGTTGGTAAAAATTTCAAACAACCCCGAACTTTGACATTAGCTGGTGAATTATCGTGGTCTCCTCGGTGTCATTTGTGAAGTTTGAGCTGAACTTGGTATCCTGGGAGCGGATTCTTTCCGTTTCCAGTTTGCTCTGGGCGGTGGCCAAGTTGCTTGCACACTCAATTTGTTCAGAATGTTTATTCTGTATTCGCTGAGCAAATATTGGAACGTTACAACTATTCTTAATGCATGGAATTTATTATCTGCTCTTCTTGTCTTCATAAAGAATTTGTTTTACTAAATAATGCTTTAACCTGCCTATTCTTATTCTTGTAATCGC
This sequence comes from Mamestra configurata, assembly GCA_002192655.3. Lineage (NCBI taxonomy): Eukaryota > Metazoa > Arthropoda > Insecta > Lepidoptera > Noctuidae > Mamestra > Mamestra configurata. Next base: position 23,759 of record NDFZ01004034.1, read on the forward strand.
AGAACAAGGCAGGTTCATAATATACCTACACCCATATAATTCGCCAATTATATTCAACTGATATAAAGTAAACGAGAGCCAGCGAGTTTATCGCCGTTGACCAAGCTGAAATGCAGCCTTTTTAGGGTTTCGAAGTTCCGTCTGAAATGACGGAACCCTCCTATAAGGGTTCCGAATTTTCATACGGAATTTCTCACTCGTTTGTCACCCGACATCCAATTTAATCCGAATGTTCAGGACCGATTCAGTTTTTCAAACTGAGCCATGTGATGTATCAAATGAAAGAGTTTATTCTGAGGGTCTCAAAAACTATTACCACCTTAACTCCAGAACTGCTGAGCCTAAAATTTTTAGAAAATGAATACAGATTTGATTCTATATTACAGGAAAATCCATAAGAAGTCTATGGTTTTAAATTACCTAACATGTAAACAAAATGTAGTAATTCGATGTCTGTCTCTCTGTCCGTCTGTCTGTCACAGCCAATTTTCTCCGAACGTACTGCACCGATTATCTAGAAATTTGGTACACATTATGAACTTTAGTGACCCAACACGGACACGTTACGTAAATAAATAAATTTTGAGTAACATTTTTGGGGTAAAACTAGAAAATAAAAATAAAGTTTTTATACCACACCGTGTGACATATCATTTTTTTTTAAATATTTTGAAGTAAATTAAGAAATTAGATGAAAAATGACCATAGTTTCGGAAATAAGGGGAGAGAGATCCTTATTTCCAAAACAACTAAGCCTAAAATTTTGAAAAATTGCGGATTTATAGTTCTTTAACCAAAGATTACAGGAAAAACCATAAAAAATCTATAAGTAGTGTTAAAATAACATGTTACAAAAATGAGATTCATTCGGAACGCTTTGCACGCGAGTCCGAATCGCACTTGGCCTGTTTTTTTTCATCTTGGGATCAGACACAGGACCCCATTCAGGAGTGACGGTCACTAAAGCCAACAAAACCAATAACTTCACCAACCTGAAATATGTAATTCCACTTAGGGCAAACTTTCTTTCTAATATATAGCGAGTAGGAACGGGCAAAGCATTTGTTCTACCTATGTCAAAATAATGGCTCCAAATCTATCTCCCTAAATCTTTATTAGCGTGGCTTCTAGACATGGGAGGCCTAGCACTAGGCCTGAAAAGTGGACTTTGATTTATTGAGTGTAATGGTCATTGAAGTTGATACTTAATGACTTGTTCTATCTTTAAATCCTTAACCTTTGAATTGTATATAGTTTTCTATTCAATCTTTGTCAGAATTTTCACACACTGATTGTTTAATGATTGTATCAATCAATCAATTAATCAATAGAACTAAGCTTATCGCAGCCCACTGCATACCTAACCCTCTTCTTACGTTTATCAATCATTAAATATTACAACATCGAAGTAAACCACGCTTATAACAATTTATTTGTTATAATCCGTTTATTGCGTGTTTTAATCGAGTAAAATTATTTTACCCACCCACATAAATTCAATTTAATGATTTAATAAGGAAAGCGCATGACGACACGCGAAAGCAGCAAACTTTCGAACTATTTTTCTTCAATAGGTATGTTTTTATTCTATGACAAAAACTTAAATCCTGCAATAACATGAGAATCGAACAAAAAAACTTTTGCTGCTAGAAGTGCTTACAAAGAAATACAATTCGCAATTACACCCAGTGCCAGTATTATCTAGCTTTAAGAGTTACGAAACTCGTCCTGTGGAAATGGAGATACTGAACAGGGCTCTCGATGCTTCTACATTCGTAAAATACAGTGTTTCTCAATCTGGGGTATTGATACTATTTTGGGGTTCATATTCTTTCTTTATAACTGCTGCAACATCTATTACATTTTACTTGTATATTCATGACAATTTCATCGAAATGTCACTGATTCAAATTATAATATACAACATGCGTAACAGAATAAACGTAATACCTGAAAAGTGGTTATTGTCGTTTTATATTCAAATTAGAACTCATGCTCGTGGATAGCTAACCTGTTATGAATTTACATACAGAAACTCCTTCAGCTGTCATTTGAAGACACTTGACTGATGTTACGGTCTGACGATAGTCGGAAGCCAGAAAAATCTGGTACCTGTCTTGCCAAGTTGTTGCTCATTTATTGGGTTGTAAGGTCAGATAAGCGTTCGCTTCATATAAAATACTGGTACATAGATGCAACATAGTTGGTAGGTACTTAAAAGGCTAGGCTGATTTGAAGCGGCACCAATGTAGCCACAAGAAAAACTAACAAAGAGAAATTTGTACGGCAACGAAAAGAACCGCTACGCTATCTATCCCGAAAGCGACGAACGACTAACGAAGTCCTGCATCGCGGTATCAGAGTCCTCCGTGCGATTAGAACATATACAACAGTCCGAATATCAACTATCGGGCTGTTACCCATCGGACACAACAACCGTCCGGTCGAAGGATCCTCCGTTTTCAATGGAGGTTTGCGGGACTTGCCACTCTGTTCTGCATACCTCTATAGATTGATCGATTGATTAAAGTTGCCCAATACCTTCTTACTAGTACTACTAACTTGAACCAATTTAGCTTGAACAACTCGTTATTGGAGTGGCAAAATGCCAAAATGGTATAGATTTAGAGAGAAAATTATCATCATTCATTATTTGTATAAGACAAAATAATATTAAGGCATGTTGTACCCCCATGTACCACTACTATATTTCCCAAAATCAACAACATTGAGTAACCTTGGCTCAGTACATTGACACAGTTCAATCACAGCAATGAGACAAAAGAAATAGTTCCCTTCACGTTCGTATTAGGTAAGTTTTAATTGAGTTTTTGCAACACCCTTCCGTGACTGGTGATGTTGCGTTCTTGCCTGCTTCGGTTTACTTTTTATTAGTTTTTATTGTAGCCAGTTACTTTGTTACATGATACATTGTGAGCTTTGTATTAGCGTATGCTAATGTAATAAGGAAGCAACGTAACGTGTTGAAGTTTCAGGAATTTGAGGCGCTTTTTATTCTGGGTCTAGTCTAGTTATAGTAAGCTTTACTTTATTCTGTTAATATTGTATAAAAAATGCTCGAGCTCTTAACAGTCCCAGGAATTGAATAAAGATAAAGCAAGAGTTTATTTAACTTCTAAACTCCTTTATAACGTATAATGAGGTGAATTAATCTTAACTTCCAAATTAAGTGCTTTCAAATTTAAAATGCAAAAAATTCAATTAGGAGACCTTAAGCAAAGCGGAAGGAGTCCAATTAAAACTATGTCTTCGTCGAGAAACTGGTAAAAGGTAAAGTGGATAGACAAGGAAGAACTGGAAAGCACTTTAGGGCCTTTTAAATTAAGAGAAGGTTTTAAAATATTGGGAATTTAAATCGTACTTAACGACATTCTGTAAAATAGAAGACGCTGGTATATATCCTCAAAATAATGAGATAATCATTGACCAAAACGGTATTGTATAAAATATTATAAATGTTAACCGAAAAAAGATTTTTTATATTTGGAAGTCGGGATCTCGCTTTTCCCGAACGCAATAAAGGAAAATCCTTTTCATTAACAAATCATACAAAGAGATTGAAAAATTAAATTAAATCGCAATTTGTATGGCATTTGGACATCACAATCAAATGCCAGAAATATTTGTAACAGACCGATGATTAATTTTTAAAACTCTACAACGAAAATTGGTTTAAAGGAAATATTTGAACATTTTATAAATTCGAGAATACGCTGAAAAGAGTTCAGCGTACCGGAAGACGCAGCGTTCGAAAGCCTTCGACAAAAAAGGCCAATCGAAGAAGCCTGGGCCTACGGCCAACAGTGGAAGTTTTCAATAAAAAACCGGCCAAGTGCGAGTTGAACTCGCGTGCAAAGGGTTCCGAAGGTTTTTTTTTTTAATTATGGTTTGAAATCATACACTTCTTATTGGTTTTTCTGTTATAAGTAAAGACCTCTGTATCTGTATTTTTTCATATTTTTGGCCCAGTACTTTCGGAAATAAGGGGGATATGGTAAATTTTCATCTATTTTCTGTAATAACTGCGAAAAGGAATATTTTAAAAGTAATGAAACAAAAATATTTAAGGATCTCAAATATTTCAAAGGTTTTCAACTCATCAAAGGGAAAGGGAAAATGGGATTTGGTCCAGTAGATTCGGAGAAAATTGGCTGTGACAGACAGATAAACAGACATACAGACAACCAAGTGATCCTATAAGGGTTCCATTTTCCATATAGCGGTTCGAATCCCTAAAAAGATGATAATAATCTTTTTTCAGAACTTAGCTTGCCTTAGCTTATGCCTAGTTGTTAAAAAAATGAGATTATTTTCTCAAGAAGATATTCAGACATTTTTCTACATGAGCGTACTCAATATAGCGCTACTAGCAAACTCTTTAACACTCGACTTAACTCAAACGCTGTACAGTCATGGAGTAAAGTGTGAATAAATCTTCTTTAGTGGCATCGCACCGTTTCTAGGCCATAAACACGACAGTGGTCAACAAACAATGTGCCCCTGGCCAAGAAGCGTCATTTATCGTCGGAACAAAAAGTGGCTGTGACCGCGGTATCTACGGGGTTGTTTAGCTTGAGCAAAAACGTGTTAAGATGGCAGCCGCGGTAAACGCGGGAATTTAACGTGCGTGTGTTTGTGTGTTAATGGTAAAAGGAAAAGTTGGTTGTTCTGACCTCGTTATTGGAAACACAGTAACATAAGTTAGTTTTTTGCTGAAGTAACTAGGTTTTGTATCGAACAGTATTGTAAGAGTTAGACTTGGGACTTATAATGTCAGTAATGTGTTTTATAGTAGCTTTCAACTTCCAATTAAAAATTCTGCAGGAACCTGTATTATATTGATAATTGTCGTTGATTTTACGGTGTATTGTTTTGGGTTTTCAGTTATCCTATGCTAAGTAGAAATCTGTTAACCAATAAAAAATAGGTTTTTAAGGTTTTAAACTTCCATATGAAAACCTCTAATACGCCATTCTTGTGTCTGTTTGTCCGTCTGTCACTAGCAATTTTCACCGAAACTAATGGACCTATTCAGTTAAAATTTGGTGCACATATAAACTTTTGTGAAAAACTTTTTAATACATAGGGTCGGTTTTGGGGGATTTTGAGTATAGCTCAGTTAAGCTTTCTTTATGTAACTATTGTTTCCTACATCTCTACGACTTCTTCCTGAAAACCTTTGTTATATAAGAAGGTTGATGGTCAAAGTTATATAAAAGTTTGTTCTGGAAAAAGTTCTTAAGACCAAGGCACTAGCGGAGGTCAGTTCGACAAAATGGTGTTTTATATATTTATAATTTTAAAACAAACAAACCACATATAAAAAAAAACATAATTTCATCAGTTCAACGGAAATAATTTCTCAATGCTGGCGTTCTACACAAAATGAGCAAAGGGCTTACCATATGAAAATGTTGTATTGTTTTAGTTTTAAAAAATTCAATGGAATGTTTTTCAAAGCCTGTGACAGACGGATGGACGGCCACACAAGTCATGAGTTCCGTTTCTGAACAAAAAATGAATTAAAAACTTTCAGTAGTCCATTCAATTTTTTATTCGTTCAGACTTTTAGTTTAACAGATATAAAAGAGTTTTGAAACGCGTCGGAAACTGGATTGAAATTAAAATTAAAAATGTTTAAAAACTGTTCATAATTAAAACAACTATCTCTGACATTTTACGTAAGCTTTAATAGGTCGAGCATGCTTTTTTATGACTTTCAGTGGGTTTCCTTTGTTGCTGCTGAATTTTGATATTTATGTTTATATGCTTAGGTCGTAGGTAGGTTCAGGTACAGTAAACACTGTACCTGAACCTACCTACATTATTGTATTATGATGGTTAAGAACTAATTTATTAAACACAAAGGAATTGCCATCATTGCAGCCGAAAGACATACACTGCTGGGCACAGGCTTGAAGCCTGCCAACGCTGCGTCTTCTGATATTTGACTGTCTTTTCAGAATCCTTCGACCGAGCGAGCGAGCAGTGTTCATTGCCACTGTTCGACTCTTCTTTGGGCTTGGTCACCTTCGGATTTTTTCAGTTCTCAAAGAAATAACATTCCATCATGTGAGTAATGAAATTGCTGTTTTGGCTTTTAAGCTTATCTTAAATCGCTTTATTTATTTCTAGGATTTGACAATCTATCTGTTTATCTGAAAATTGAAAAATCGACCCATAAAGAAATTGATAACTGTTCCTNGTAAATCGCTTTATTTATTTCTAGGATGTGACAATCTATCTGTTTATCTGAAAATTGAAAAATCGACCCATAAAGAAATTGATAACTGTTCCTTTGATTCAATAAATAAGTCAATACTCAACTGATTTTATCAGTCTATTTAAAAGTCATCAAATCGGTCAGGGTCCGTAACAACACAAATGTACTGCAAAGAAAAAGGCATAAAAGCACCTTTTATCTTGCCCTCGAATTGAAAAGACGCAAAAAAACAAATCCGATAATCTCTGAGTTTTCGACTTACTTTGATGTGTCTGGCTTTTTTCGTATACACCTTTTCTTTGACGGCTAATATTGAATGGTGATAGAATTAAATAATACTTGGATTAAGGTTGAGGTTATTGAAATTCGTGTTCTGTGCGTATTGATTAAGTGTTACTGGGTTTATCCATTAAGAATGTTGCAATAGTAGTCTGGAGTTTGGAAGTTGGTGTTGTGGCTCCCCATGCCATGAAATGCACCTGTGTTTTCGCACATTATTGTAACCTCCGGCGTACTTGGTTAAGCTCTGTGGAAATGGCCAATGTGATCGAAATTTGACTGGGAGGATGTTTTATTTTTTATTTTAGAAGGCCCATCAGTTAAAAGAAATAAAAAAGTCTGCAAAAACCTTTTAAAAGGCAAGTATAACTTAAATAAAGTTTTTTAAACTCAGTTTTTATTAACTTAGAGAAAAAAGTCGTATGTTGCTTTTACATCAATGTTTTTATAAGATAATTTGTTTATAATATGTACATGCAATATTCAATATGCGCCGGTTAACGTACACAAAGCTGTTCGCGACGCGTTATTTAAATTCCAATTCGGATATCATATTGAATATTTTATCATAATATGCAAAAAACGAAAAACATGGCGGATGCTGTTAAATATTCGCCCTCACTCATCAATTTTCGAATAGACCAATAAATTAAAAGAGCCGCCGTGACTTATCCAAGGTTATTCATTTCAGGATGCTGTAGTACTCATAAAAGTGTGCAGCCGATAAAAATCTGACGTAAAACTTCGTGAAAAGAAGTGGGGATAATTGAAAAACCTGATCTCTCATTAAAATCTCTCGCCTCCGTCCGTTTCAAAATTAAACACGGCCATATCGCAGTCACGTCGTGGGTCTGCCCACTTTTTATGAGTACTGCCCAGGAGCAGCGATGGTAGATAATTCAACATTCCTTTTTTAACTCTGATCCACAACAAAGACTACCTCGGAATCGTTTTGAATAATGTAACCCTATCTTCGCAGTTAATATAATAAGATTTAAGATAAGATGGCCGCCGGTTTTACGAATTTCTCTGTCGGATTACAATTCCCACAATTATAATAATAATATCTTGGGACAACTCACACACGGTCATCCGATCCTAAACTAGGCAGAGCCTGTGCTATGGCAACCTGACAATTGATAAACAAACTTATATATTTCTAAATACTAATAATAATAATTATAGACATATTACACCCAGACACGGAACAAATGATCATACTCATCACACAAAGGTTTGTCCTGGGTGGGAATCAAACCCAGGATAATAATAATTAATACCCAATTATGATTTTCATGTAATGGGTTGTTATTGAAAACAATTTCATGGAATATTCTCTTGACAACACCGGGTTATGCCAATAGACGGGTTGATATTTATAACACATTTTTTCTCCAAATTTTCAGCTCATTTACGAAAAATAACAGGGATTTTTCAGAACTAAACGCAGTCTTTATTTTGCGCAGGTCCTTAGGCGACTGACATTACCGCGCTTTATATCGTTATGTTGGTAACACGATACGCCGAGATCCTAAATTCAATAACGTCTAGACTTTGATTCAGTTTTTTGTAACTGTATTTATTAAATTAGGGTTACTTCGTTATTGTATCTACGGAATGCTATTGGATACTGAAATTGTTTAAATAATAAAAAAATAAAATTTGTTTATTTCAAGTACCACAAGACTCATATCAACACAACACATTTTTGTAAAAGACACATAAAAACATACCTTGGACACAGAAACATAACTCATACATTAAACACACAGACATATAAACATTTATACAGACAGGATAACAAATACAGACAATAACAAACACTCACAAAGTAACAATATGTCTACT
>NDFZ01004034.1:33766-48296 GCA_002192655.3 Mamestra configurata
CCATGGTGGTAATCCGGCAAGGAGGCTTGCCGCCTCGCCGGAGACCGTGCGGTATCCCCGAGCCAGCCGGATGGCCATGACCCTTTGGGACGCGTTGAGCTGGCGGGCTGGTCGCCCCTTCAGCGTTAGGGCCCACACAGGGGCCCTACAATATGTCTACTGCAGCATTGCCGGATGCACGGGCAATCCAGTCTGTTGGCGATCATCGCCAGGACGGTGTTGGCGCTGCCCCGCACTCTGCGCACCAGAGACGCGCACCGCCTGCGCATCGTCGCGTAAAAACAGTCGGTGCGCGCCTCCGCGAACATGCCCGAGGCGCTACAGGTAGCGGGGCAGCCTAAAATCTCCAACCAATGTTGGTTGGATGTTGTAGTTCGTTTTTGATTGAATTTCCTTTTATTTTTAATCTAAAATAAATACTAATAAATAAATTATTCCACTCACTCGAGTCGTCTTTACACACCACAGGATAAATATACATATACTACTTCACCATCCTTTGTTCGTCGGCTTATCTAAATGAATTACTTAATATTGCAATTTAAAAGTAAGCATACCAAAAAACATCGTTGAAAGAAAACATATTTACAATTTTTTTTTTTTGCAAAAAAAAATGTTAGCCACTCGACAGAGAGATAGTATAATTATACTATACTTATTCTATTATCTGAGATATAAATCATGAACGAAATTAGAGGACTAAGGTTTCGTAGAAAATTAACCGGTGTGTTGGATAAACTACGAAACCTGAATCGTCTCCTTTAATTTTTACGCTTTTGTTACCAATCACTAATAGATCCATTTATGTCATGCCTAATGTGTGCAAATATTTAAATGTCATTATGAATTAAATTCAAATAATTGCGTTAATTTTTGTGAAATAATTGGTGTACTCATCATTATCTGTGCTAAAAATAATTGACTGCTCGTACGGTCAATGGAAATAAATTGTGATTTTAATGGTAATTATTGTTAGTTATTGACATCCTCTGATTTGTAATATTTTTAGTTTGTCATAGCTTTACCTACTTACGTTTATCAATAATGTCGCCGTCACCAATCTTGGTAAGATTGGTGAGATTGTTTGTAGAAGTATTGAGTAGCATCGTGTTACCCAGTAACTGGGTACGATTTGGACGTAATAGACAGCCGCTCCTTGTAAAATTGGTAAGACTGAATTAGGAATAATGATTGGTACAATCATGATTTTTTTACAGCTTTTTTCAGAGTTATTTATATACAAAGTGGAGAGGACAATATGATCATAAATGAAACTTCATATAAGTCATGATATTCCCAACCTGCACACAAAAAATCAAATGAATATATCCAGTAGTTTAGCCACAGGACATTATTTTTCATTTTAAGTATTTTCTACATGCTGTATTGTTAACAGGAGAGCACGCGACAGGTTAACGACACACGTTGCCAGATCGCTACGTCAAAAACCTACGCCTTTTCATTAAAATTTATTTTCTGATACAAAACAATGCAAATTATACTTTATGCCAGAGCCCTAAGAGTCATAAAGCGTGTCATGACAACTAGATAAAAAAAATGCATGCGGAAGTTATTACTTCCCGTTACGCACTCATGTCAGTCGCAAAATATGTATGTGCGAAAGAGATAGGTAAGTTTGCTTGTTTCTACTTTGCTTACTTGTCGNAGCCAGAGCCCTAAGAGTCATAAAGCGTGTCATGACAACTAGATAAAAAAAATGCATGCGGAAGTTATTACTTCCCGTTACGCACTCATGTCAATCGCAAAATATGTATGTGCGAAAGAGATAGGTAAGTTTGCTTGTTTCTACTTTGCTTACTTGTCGAAACCTGCAATTACTCGTGTCTAGGTTACGCGGTCAGTGTGTCACCGGTATGTCTGCCTTCCTGTGACGCGTTTTGTTCCGCTCTGGGATTTCGAATGCGCCCGCGCTCATTTGAAGTCGCCGCACGAGTGTTGTCGTATCAGGCAGATATGGTACCAGTTAGACGGAGCACCAGCTCATTCAGTGGTGTCTGCAAGAGAGCCTTTGGCTCAAATGTTCGGACAACAGTGGATTGGCCGTTATGGACCAGTGCGGTGGCCAGCGAGGTCACCAGTTCTCACGTCACTGGATTTCTTCTTGTGGGGTCACATAAAGAATGAGGTATACTCAACAGAAGTCAATACCGTTGAGGTATTAAAAAATAGAAAAATATTTTTTTTTAATAAGTTGAAAGAAATGGCTGCTAATGGTGACCTATTATCAAGAGTGAGAAATAACATTATACGTCGGTGTAGTTTGTGTATTCAAGAACACGGCGGACATGTTGAAAAAAAAAATATGACTGGCTACATAACTAAGTGACCTAAAAGTGATTGTTAATTATAAATTTGATTAGTGAATAACTCGCGGGTGAATGATGGCTGACTATTTGGTTAATAATCTGTGATTTGATTTGTGTAATTAAGCATTATTAGTAATATTAATAATGGCGCCAAAATATTACGTCGCTGCGTCGGCGTCGCCGCGCAGCCCCGCGAGCGGCCGCGCGCGGCGTCTCTCTTTATCATGAATGAAACCGCGCTGCGTTGCCATTCTTACCGAAGGTCAGTGTACCAATTTTATAAATGGTGTTTTATTTTTTTTGCAGTTTTAAGCTATTTAGTTTGTTAGAAAAAAACATTTTTTTTATTTCGATGTTCGGATATATTTTATAGTTTACAAATGTTTCTATAAACCAGTATTGCCAGTGTTTTCATTTAAAGTCATATTGTCATCTCCACATTGTATATGTAAGTATTAATAGTTCTAAAATAAGGACGTTACCTAAATATTCTCTAAATTTCAAGGAAACTAATGGTGCTAATACAATGTGCAGCAGCAACTCGAGCATGTACCAACGTCAGCACAAGTTTAATTGTAATTGTACAAGCATAAGTGATTAACTTGTGCATGTATACTGCTAGCGCAAAAACCCGCTCTTTTACTTGCTCCAGTTACTTGCACCGTATACAAGCACGCACCAATATAGTTGGTTTCTGAATTGCCAAACTCTATTTGCATGTCCCATATAGCACCCACTCCTGTCAAGAACGAAGACACTTCACTCGAAGTTGTAGACGAGTACGTCTACCTGGGACAAACGGTCCAGTTAGGTAGGGCTAACTTCGAGAAAGAGGTCAACCAAAAGAATCCGACTCGTCTGGGCGGTGTACGGGAAGTTATGTGGTATCTTCTTGTGTCACATACCACAGTGTCTCAAGACGAAAGTCTATGAACAGTGCGTGTTGAAGCGATGACTTATGGAACCGAAACGTAGTCGCTCACAATGGGCCTTATCAGAAAGCTTAAAGTCACCCAAAGAGCAATGGAGAGTGCAATACTCAGAGTTTCCTTGCGTGATCGAATCAGGAATGATGATCCGCAAGAGAACCAAGGTTACCGACATAGCCTGAAGGATCACCAAACTGAAGGGGCAGTGGGCAGGGCACATTGCTCGCAGAACGGATAGTCGTTGGGGCCGAAAAGTTCTTGAGTGGCGACCGCGTACTGGAAGACGTAGCGTTGGAAGGCCTCCTACAAGGTGGCCGATGACCTGGTGAGGGTCTCGGATAGCCGATGGATGCGAGACGCACAGGACCGGTTATTGTGGCGACACTTGGGGGAGGCCTATGTCCAGCAGTGGACGTCTTTCGGCTGATATGATGATGATGACTTGAATATCAAAGTTTGAGAGGTTTGTAAGCCAAAGTAGAGTTTGACAGACATCCAACTTTAAATTCTTAATTTTGAAATCAGAGGACAGTACTGTATTCTTTATTCAAAATAGACAAAAACTTTTTAACAAGATTGCCAGTTATAAATTAGCTACAGTTAAAACGTCATCCCACAAAAAAATATTTCTTAAGCAGCACGCCACTCACGCCACGACTTGCAAATGCACGAAATCTTTAATGTTGCCTTGGCGTGTTTGTTAAAAAAACTTAAAAAGATCGTACCACCGATAAATAATCGGTGGTGGTATGATTTGTGTGTTGTTAGTATAAAGTGTGGCGCAATTAATTTAGACATGCTCCATATGGATTGACCAGTATAGTTTGGTCCTTCAGAGTAGGGTTAGTTTAGTAATATTAAACCAATTTGTGAAGAAAAGAGAGCTTTTAATCCAGCGGTGGTTCAATCCAGGATGATATGAATTTGGTAATCTTGAGGATAAAGGATTTGCTCATCGCATGCCACTGAGCTCAATCTTCAGCCGCATCTCTCACTCTTCATGCGAAGACGATGCGACCTTTGCTCTGGGTGTCCCAATTTTTATCTAATTTCCGATCCACGATATTACGACATCTACTCAAACTTCATCTGCCTAATGACTATCAGAACTATCTAATATGACCGGACTGTGCGAGCCAGCAGTTCTAATCTGTCATTTTGTTAGTTCACATCCACCATCCAGTACAGCCGGTCGATTCTGTACACATGTCGAAGTGAAGGCTTGGGTGAAGTGATCACGAGGTGAGCTGTCAATCCATATAATCAAGATGGAATGACAGCTCACTTCGTGATCACGTGACATCTTGTTTATATGGATTGACAGCTCACCTCGTGATCACTTCACCCATAATCGACCAGCAGTTCCATCGTTCTGCCAGATCACATTCTCTTGAATTCAATGAGAATCTCCGAGCATACTTTTAATCGTCAAGTGAACAACTTTGTGTGGGCCACCAGTGTACTGTGAGAAAATTCAGTACCTACCCAACATAGATTTAGTTTCCTTTCGTCGCGTGCCAATTTAAATTGGCCAGATCGTAGGTGTTGTTAAAAATGTAAGCGTGACTGCTTGCGGTCAGTAACGTATGGTTGGAGCTGAATTGAATTACAGAATGGATTCGACGTCCATTAGTTTATGGACTGAGTGGTTACTCTTGAATGATCAAGAAGTTCACAATTTATAGGTGGCACTGAAAAATTGGCTTTATTTTGTCCACCTTTAGTCGTTTAACGTTTATCCACGCTTCGTTGTCCTAAAAGGGATTGGGAAAGTCACGTCAACCGTATGCAATCCCATCGCTGCGCTGTGCAAAAATCACCTCACTATGTGCCCGAGGATAGACGGCGGCGCCGGCGCCGCCAGCACGTTGGAGGCCCAGAAGGAGTTGATGAGTTGAAGTGACGGCCTAGATGCGTATCGCGGGAGTTGGTTCGAGGTGGCTCAGTAAAAGAATAGTTGGAAAAATGAGAGAGCTCTTTGCCTAGCAGAGGGACAATGTTATCTACATAAAAATTAAACTCCTTTAAATTGTTACTAATTAAGCATAGGCTGAAGTAAAATGTTGCCTTGCAGAGTGCTCTTTGAAAATAATTGGCACTGTGTTGAAAATTATAATGTTTATGATTGTATGGCGTGCTTGTAATAAAAATGTATTGTTTTACACGACCCCATTTTACTGATTAGTTTTTAAATGTGACCTGCAAATCACATTGTTAGCGTTGTAAAAAGTAGCTAAAACCGNCAATTGTTGCAAATTATAATGTTTATGATTGTATGGCGTGCTTGTAATAAAAATGTATTGTTTTACACGACCCCATTTTACTGATTAGTTTTTAAATGTGACCTGCAAATCACATTGTTAGCGTTGTAAAAAGTGGCTAAAACCGGTGAAACTTTTTTTTTAGGTGTTTTCAAAAAAACTCAGTGTGAAAAACATTGTGAATTAATTTATGTGTCCAGAGTCCTATTACCCCTGATAGTAACACATTATGTATTTGACACAAAATTATATAATTGTCACATATTTGCAACTGGTGCTGTTTGTTAAAACTGAGAACGAATTATTTATTTTTTTTGAAAATAGAGAGATTGTCACGTGTCTGTCACGTGTCGGATTTATTAAATATACCCCCAGTTTGGGACATCATATCGTACATCTATATCTACTCTACTTATTCTAGAATTCCAATACCACTGCACTAAATCACAATAAAATACAAAAGCCATTTTGATTTCTCACAATACGTAAACAGCACATGGCACACACTGGTAGACCCACAATAAATTTAACAAAATAGTCGAACCAATTGTACGAAATAAAGCTAACTTTGATAATAACAATGAAATACTGACCCTGCCGGACTACAAAGTAATTATGTAGTAGAAGTTATAAAAGAGCTATACAGGTTGTTTGGTAGAAAAATCTATTGTTTTTTTAGGTAGTCATTTGTTAGTTAAAATTGCTTTATTCTAAATTTTCGTGTAAATAAATAAACGTGCAACACATAAGTCATTTTCTAGAAGCAATTGTAAATAAACATAAAAATAACACCAAAGGTTAATGTGGTTGTTCAATTACCATGGCACTTAAGACAAACATTCTGAGTAAAAACTAGGAGATCGCTCGCGCTATTCCTAAGGTATCTATGCCAGTCTTTCTACCAAACAGCCTGTATAAAGTTCCCGGTTCCTGTATTCACCACTCTTCACGAATCTCGGGCACGCGGAGCTATAAAATTGTTGAATAAATCAAGTCAAATTGTTTTACGTAAACATTTTTGACGTCGAAGTACTTCGCAGAGTTCAAGTGCTCCGAGATGTTGAGTGAGGTGCTTTGACACATCTTCATAGTGCAAGAAACAAAACTATATTCATTAGCTGAATTTATTATGTATAGTCACATTATAAAAGGTTCGTCACCTTAAGTTCAATTTTGGTTTACCCTATACAAATATTGTTTAAAACAGACAGTCAAAAATGTCAGCGAGTCAATAATATACAGTGTACGTTATTGACTCGCTGACATTATTCATTTATCATGGAAATATTATATTAAATGAGTACATTTAATATAATATTTTCATAAATTGGCCCATCGTATCAAAGTTCTTAGTTTGATATGAACGAGTAGACATAGTGTAAGTATCTATTTTGTCATTTCTTCAGCCTAAAAAAAACAGAATTTTGATTGACATTGAATGGTTTTATTATAACGATTATTGACGATAAGACTACACGATTATCCAAGATCTGATTTTGATCAAAAAGTTATGGAAGTACATGGTAGAAGTTTATAATAGTAGTTTTGTATAAGTACCTAACATGAAAGGAAGATATGTATATTTCATTAATTAATTTATGATGATTAAGTACTTTTACACAAATGGATACGTTTTTACTAAGTTTAAAGGTTTTGGCTGCTAAAAATTCAATTAAGTTAAGTAACTGAGATGATGATTTGCTATACAGACGAAACCAAAGTTTCTAATAGAATATCAACGAGCAGTGGCGATAATTTCAAGCGTTTTTTTGTTAAGAATCTCAAACGTAAAATGCTGCACACATAAAAAAATAATTGAGTTTAATTAGGTAGTTTATTTCACAAGGTAAATGAAAATGACTTCTAGGTATTTAAGTTCATATTCAGGAAATTCAGGAAGGGTTCGCTTTATAAGACCATAGCAGTATTTCCCCTGTACAGTTTGTGGGACCTACCAAAGTTGTATATATTATGTGGATAGGTGGTAATTTATGATTCGATCTTCAAAAAAGTTATCACAATAACATCGTCTACCAAAAATAACATGAATAAGGAACATATTTTCCCACTAAAAAGGCAGACATAAAAGGAACAACACAGTTGTAGTATTGCCAACATGTAGTACCGTGGAAGTCGGCTCTAACTCAGCGGTTAACGTTGCAAACAAAGTTTCTCTGCAGTTTGATTTAAGAACCCGCCTAGTAAGTTACCCGTGTTAGTTAACAAATCGTTATTGGTAGGTTGTGGTGCGAATACTTTAGCCAAGATGTTTTAAGAACGGAGAGATTTTACGCATTTCTAAAAAAAACAATTCGTGTCTCGATCTTCGAGGTTAAGCCGTGGGTAGTTCCACCATCCACCGTGACCATCTATTACATACTCAGACTCCTCCGTGCCTCGGGAAGCACATTAAAGCGTTGGTCTCAGCTGAAATTTATTGCGGCGGTAAGGCCCCTCTTTAAGGAGTGGCTGGAGAGGCGCCACGGCGTCCTCACCTTCCGCCTGACGCAGGTACTTACCGGACATGGCTGTGTCGGGAGGTACCTGTTTCGGATTAAGCGGGAGGACACGCCCGGGTGTCAGCACTGTGAGGATCGCCCGGAGGACACGGTGGAGCATACGGTGGAGGTCTGCCCTGCTTGGGCGGAGCACCGCCGTGTCCTCATCGTGGCGATCGGCGGCGGCGACCTTTCGCGTTCGGCCCTGGTTGAATCCATGGTCCGGAGCGATGAGGCTTGAGAAGCGGTCACGGGCCACGCGAGGGAAAGGCAAGGCCTTCGCCCCAACCGCCGCTACAGGAGAAGACGCCTCGGGCGTCGGGAGTCGCAGGGCGATCCCCGCCACCGTAGGCGTGGGCCTGCGGACGGCGAGCGTTGGGTGGCTCGCTGTCCGAATACCACCAGGCTCGGGTCGATGGCGCGTTGTGTTTCACGGGCGCCTCAAAGAGATGTCAGCATAGAAGACGGGGCCCGCTAGGGCTAGAGCCTGCCAGGGTTGCGGAATTTGTTCGAAAGAGTCACCGCGGCCCTGGAACGCAAAGGGCTTTAGAAGAAACACGGATGGGTTTTAGTCAGTAAGAGTCTGACACGCCCTTCCGCTCCACCCAGAGCGGAAGAAGTAATTTGATGATTTCCCATCCTTAAAAAAAAAGGTAGTCAGAAGTCAGAAATTGTGAAAATAATCTTGACACGGGATATAATGTCGTCTCAGTTACTGGGTTATGGAGATCTGTGGCTGTAGACTAAGCCATTCCCATCAGCGAATGGGATAATCGAAGTGCCAAAATATACGGAATTGATCATGTGACATTTCGACAGCGTTTTGACAAACGCCGTCTATATTACTAGTCTAAATACCATTTTGACTTTTAGTCAATCGCCTTCGCCACGCTTCCACTTACAGAATGTCTCTTGTTTGAGTCGCAAATATAGCCAGTCATTCGACTCAAGGATTTTTTTTCCTGAAAATACTAANAATCTTGTTTGAGTCGCAAATATAGCCAGTCATTCGACTCAAGGATTTTTTTTCCTGAAAATACTAATATAATATCCGGGAAGAAATGCCTATAAAGTGATTGTCGCATTATTGTCGGGTCGCGTTTGTACCAGCTTTAATCGTGACAATCGCAACTTTAATTTCAGCTTCATAACGCACATCAGCCCTCCATTTCTTCCATACTCCATGGTATTATTGAGCGGAACGTATCGTTGTAATCCGTATGAAGCGTTCCATTGTATTGTTAGAATGAGCATCACGTTCTTCTTTATCGATGTCTGATTTGCTTTTTATTTTTGTTTATTATAACTTATTTATTGGGGAAACTGGGGTTATAATATAACGTTATGTGGGTAAGTTACTTTCAGCTGATTTGTGTGGCATAAGAATTTGGATGGTTTGTTCTTAGTTACGAATTTTTTGTGACAAATCATATGTTTAGCTTTATTTTGTAGTACATTTAGCTATTGCATTAGCATTTTGCTGAACAGGACCTATTTACGGTATTTGGCGCAACCGTGAGGCACACAATATTATTGTTTAAATTAAGTCTTCTTATTTCTTGTTCATACATTGGGTGAATCTGTGAGTGCTTAATAAACATGTATTTTTTAATATTTTGTAGAAAATAGCACATGTAGGAATTAGAAGAGTTTTTGGCCCAGCAGTGGGATAGAATATTTATAAATATAAAATAATGGGGCCAATTCTCTTCATGAAGAAATGGCTGTTTATTTTAGTTAAAGCCCTGTTGACACACAATTTTACGACGCACTAAAAGCTCAAAAGAAATTCATCATGAATTTAACGACTCGAGGTCTCCTCCCCAATTCGGCTTTTAATAACTTGAACCGTTTTTTAAATTTTTCCCAAAGGCTAATTCAGACTTTGTGAAGTGGAAATATTGAGTTGGTAAGTATCTGAATAATAAAAGAAGTCTGAGAAATTTTTACACAATAGTGGTCTAAGAGGAAGATTTAATTTTAAGGTTTTGTCACTTTATTACTAACTGTTACTTTTTTATAGGATATTTCTTTTTATAGGTGCCGAGTTAGGAAGATTAATGTACCGTAGGATGAGATTGTGGTAATTTGTAATTGATTGAAAGTTAAAATAGATTTAACGGAGTGTGTTAATAGATTTTCTTTTGAATTATTTTTTTAATGTAAAATATTACACATACTTTCAGATCTTCCAATTTCATGCATCAATTTAAAATCCCAAATGNGGATGAGATTGTGGTAATTTGTAATTGATTGAAAGTTAAAATAGATTTAACGGAGTGTGTTAATAGATTTACTTTTGAATTATTTTTTAAATGTAAAATATTACACATACTTTCAGATCTTCCAATTTCATGCATCAATTTAAAATCCCAAATGTTATACTACGAAATTGCCTGCAAAACTGACAGATGGTTTAAATTGTCAACTGTTTCATTAAAAAACATTTTTAAACAAAATCCCTTTGAAACAAGCATCAATCATGGCAACAAGCGCATTGAAAAATACATGTGCCTACGTATGAAAAAAAAAAAAAAAGAATTAAATCTTTATAGGGAGGGATAGTGGGTGTCACTGTCACAGTGTCCCCTAATGCCTATTGCGAGCCAACAAAGACATGAAAAATGGCCGTATGTTGAGACGTGAATGGGATGAAGGTACCTCTTATCTGTGGGTAGATTCAACAGCACATGTTGGAGGATTCACACTTGCCGGTTTTTTGTGTGTCGGATGCATGGGATATTAGATAACTGGTGAGGTGGTAACTGGGAGGGTTCTAAGTGACATGTTATACACCCCTGAAAGCAGTTTAAGTGATAAAACTTAAAATGTTTTTAAAGAGATACTCGTTCTTAGAACTTATTGTTGAGCATACAAGCCATGCTGTCTAAAATGTATGTTTTTTTTTACTTCAATTGGCCATAACAATGTAGGTACCTAGTCGACTGGCCTTTTGAAGCTATAAATCGATTCTAAAAGCTTAAACCTCCAGACAAGTTTCGATGTTTCTCTTTAATAAGGAATGACACTGAAGTGCACTAGCTTTTTCCTATCATTGTGAACTTCGAGCAACAGACAACTTTTAGATAATTGAAATACTTCGCGATGCTAGTTTTTCCAACTCAACCTGTACCAGCCGGGCACGGAACTTATAATATGATTAACCCAATTGAAGTCAGGAGGTAAGTGCATTGAACTTTGATAGAACTTGTCCTTATTCGTGGTCGCGTGCCCAAAGCCGTGGCGTGATCGTTATATTAACAGTCATTACAGAATTTCCCAATAATAAGCCCGCTGAAACATTAGCCGTCGGCTACACGAAAACAGAATTAATAATGGCCCAAGTTTGTGGTTAATTCAGTTCACCATCTGCACAAAATGTTTGAGATTTTTTTTTACATTCTATCCCTCCATGTTAACCGTAAATATGGCGTCATTAAGCCCTGAGCGTCGATGCAAACTGCCTTTATTAAATAAGAAGTTTTTTTTTAGAATTTGTGTTGCATTAAGCCGGGGATTCATCAATGTGTCCATTATGCCAACTTGCCCCAAGCTCCGAGGTATCAAGGGACCCATCCTTTCATTTATTGAAATGAAATTCGCTAAAAAGCTTCGTTGTTGTATTCATTAATTTGGAATGTAATTACGAATGTAGCAATTAAGTAATTGGTGTGTTGTCTATTTGCTGAACTTAATTGTGTTATTAATGTGTTCAAATAAAGGCTTGTAGTAAAATGTGGAACACTATGTTATTATGTCTATTTCATTAAAATTATACGCAAGCCGTGCCCAGGAATAAAATGAATGTTCACGTTCATGAATTAGGTAAGAACCTATTAGTAGTAGTATTCGTCTTTTTGTAAACTGTTAAAATGTTTCACTTTAACATAAATCAATCAGATAAATATGAGTGGCTTGCAAGACCAAGTCTCCTCAAAGTGTATCTTACGGGATCGCATAAAATAAATTGGTTCCAAGCAATTTTGGTAATGCACAACTTGGCTGGCCGGGTTGGATACAGATGGCCCCAGTTTTGATTGAAGGATACAAATGTAGTTTTTTTGGGGAGATACGATGGCTTCTGGGTAATCTGGACTTCACCCAAAATAATTCTGCAGCGGTTATGTGGGGCACTGAGGTTTTATAGTTTGTATATAAATAGGAAACTGGAATACTGGTATAGGTTAGGAGAATTACCTACATTTTTAATGAAATTGACAAATCTAAAATTAATAGGTAGTTATCCTACTAATATTGAAGATCGTTGACCATATCATTGCTTACGATCAGGTGAGATAGTAGCCTAACGTGAGCCGATCAACAATAATAATAAACAAAATGCAAATATTTGTTTGTTTAAATGTTTATCGATTAATCACGCCTCCAACGGGTGAATGGAGTTGGTTGAAACGACGACGGTAAAGATAATATTTTTTTAAGTAGACATTCAGAATGTCGGTTCTTTTATTTTTATTTACATGCACTGTTAATAATATTCTTTTTTTTTAGTTTCGATAATCCATTTTTTTTTTTGGAACCAGAACTTACCCTTCGGGCTTGACAAACACAATCCGATGCGTGTTTACCATAATTCGTGCAGCTGCTGAAATCGTAATTATTTCGTACTTCAATACAATTGGAATTAAAATAATGGCGAACAGCCAAATTGAACTAATTAAACATATTTCGTGCTGTTCAATATTGAAAATACAATTAAAACTGTTCGATATTGTAACCAGAACTTTCATAAAAAGATCCGTATATTTAATGGAGCCCACGCTTTAAAAATAACGGACGAAAAGTGTCGTTATAATAGCACGTTTAGCTGTTTAAATTTTATCTGGTTTCCTATTGCCACCCCTCAGAACACCTTTTAAGGGGTGGATAGCCGGATCCCCTTTGTTGCCAAAATCTCAAAAGTGCGTTTATTATCTTGCAAATGTGAAACGAGCGATGAAAAATTTAATATCGAAAACACCATCATTTTATGTATGTGTAGTGGAGTCTTATGCTCTTCATCCCTCATAAACCACCAAGCTACTTACATTAGAAAAGGATAAAACCCTTCGCCCAAAATTGCTTTTTGTGTTAAACACAGATTAGCCTGCTTCAAACAGACGATTAAATCTCCCATAAAATATTTCAGGGACGTGAAACATTTTTTAAATTCGACTTAATCACGTTTTAATCGAATTCCTAAAATTAAATTTCCTCGAGGTAAATACGAAAGGGGAGGGGTGGGGGTTATGACTGTTTGATATCACTAATTTCACGGGTTCCGAATGCCTGCAATAAATTAGAGAAGCGGAAATGAGCTTGGTGCTCCCGGAAGGAGGAAAAAATGCTAATAAAATTGTAGGTTGGTTGTTAATCTTAACCCTTGCGACAAGGCAGTTTTGTACGGATTTTAGATGCCTAGGTAAAAGGGGATTAATATATCCTAAGAGGCGACACGTTCCGCGGTTGTATTTAATTAAGGGGGAGCATACCTGCGGCCTTTATCGCTGTACTCATACCAATGCCTACGAATGGCCTACTTGTGTTTGTTTGTTTTAATTACTTACTTTTTTTTATGAAGCTGTGACTAATTAGGTTGCATCGCGTTTTTATTGTGTTTCTTTTAATTGTGTTTGTAACGATGTGTTTATTTGTTTCATTTATCTTAAGTTAGGGTTTTGGTTATGAGTAGAGATGTGACATTCACTAAGGTATTAATGGGCAGTAACAACAACTATCTGTTTATATGTATGTTTGTGGATGATTAAGAAGCACACACACAAGTCTAACATAATTGGTTTATAATTGACGATGAAAGTTTGAAGGCGTCGGTAACCCAGACTCAGGCTTTTATTTCATCAGAAACTAATACTGTTATCGATCCAAAAAAAACGTATTCGTTCAGCAAAATATGTAGGCTAGGTACCTACAGGTGTTTGTCAAACCCTCAGAATGCCATCGTTATGTACAACAGACCTAAAGAAACAAAGCAGCAAACATACAAACCTCAAATAAAAGTAAAGAATACTTCAAAAATATATTTAGCTCGGCTAAAACCGGGATGAACTAAATACGGATATAAAGAGCAACACTGCCATAAGACTTAATCTCATTTGCAAAGCTAAACTAACTTTTTTCAAGTACGGAGCTTAGCTATCCCGGCCGGTTCGCTTCCAACCATGACTCTGAATTTTCAGTTTAATTAAAAAGAAACAAGAGAATGGTGGGTCTTCTCGTCACTTTTCAATGGTTAGTTTTTGTAAGGGACGATTTTATAAACGGCAGACATGTTGGAGGAGCGAATCTCGTAATTTTAGCTGGAATTATTTGACATTTACTTTCCATAAAATCCGTGAAGTAGCACTTTTCCTGCTGGAAAATTAAAAGCTTGACTATTCGTTTAACTTTGACATATGGTATACAAATAGGTTTGCGGGATTTGTTCGAAAGAGTCACCGCGGCCCTGGAACGCAAAAGGCATTTGGAGAGACACGGATGGGTTTTAGTCAGTAAGAGTC
>NDFZ01004035.1:8224-24945 GCA_002192655.3 Mamestra configurata
TGGGACAACTCACACACGGTCATCCGATCCCAAACTAGGCAGAGCCTGTGCTATGGCAACCAGACAACTGATAAACATACTTATATATTTCTAAATACATACATATTATAGACAAATTACACCCAGACACAGAACAAATGATCATGCTCATCACACAAAGATTTGTCCTGGGTGGGAATCGAACCCACGACCTCCGGTTAAGCAGTCAGGGTCACTAACCACTCGACCAACAGGCCAGTCAATTTATCTTACAATACAAATACAAATATTTATTTCTGAACCATCAAGTTTTACATTCGTTGGTGATTGGAGCCTCCTTTTAAGCAAGTAATGTCTGTGTTAGGAGACTCCGCTCTTCTATAGCAATATACAATTTATTGAGTACCTTAGATATAAACAGTGTGTGTGTGTTTGTGTGCGTGTGTGTGTTTATTTGTGTGTTTATTTGTGTGTCTTACCCTATCCTTTATTATATCACATCACTTATCAGTTACTTATTTAAATAAAAAATGATGGACGCCATGTGCCGAAGTGTTTATTTATATACCACAAATTAAAAATTTTCACCTAACTACATGTTTGTCACCGGAAAATTAAAGACTCCGTAAGATTGTAATAAATCTTTATCAGATTATAATATTTCTCGATATATTATGTATAAATCGTTTTGTATCAATCCCATCGTCGGGTGTCGGGTGCATCGTCCTCACATTATATTAAATAAATTTTTGTATACCAAATTTTGTAAAATCATTATTTGAAAAGAGTAACTATGGAGTTTCTTGTCCGTTCTTCTCCATAAGAATCTACCTTTCCGAATGGACAGTAGAGTCACTTTATTAATGTAACATTATTATTTTACTGAACTGTAAACGATGACGTTCAAAAGTGCCGTTTAATGGCCTAATTGAAATAAACGTTTTGACTTTTGACTTTTGACCATCCCAATTCAATAGTTTTCAATATATCCGTGACTTATTACGAAAAAAATAGTTTACATTTTCACGCGATATTTTTCATTTTTACGGCGTTTGCCATTTTCCGGTGACATAAATACACTTAAATAAAAAACTACACTACTAAACTTTATTCATATTTAATACATAAAAAAATGTAGTAATATTTTGATACACACACTATAACACCTCTCAGGGCCTGCTGTTTGTTTTAAGAAACAATCCATTTGGTAGATTAGTAGAACCAGTGCAGACTAATTCAAATCCTTTTTAATTTTCACCTCTTTTATCTCCATATCGATACTACCACCACCAACATATCTGGTCACACCGCTCTCAGTTATTGACGCATTGCAGTAGATACGACCTTTTGTAAACGGGAAGCCTTTCGGTACATATGTTAACGCCAAGTTCTTCAAATGTATTATCCCCTGAAAAATAAAATAAAACATAAAGCTGTGTGGAATTCCCTGATAGCTACTGTCTGTGTTTCCTAATAATCATCATCATCGTAATCATGATCATCATAATCAAAATCATAATCATAATCATCATATTCAGAATAATCATCCCCATCATCATCATCATCATCAAAATCATCAACATAATCATCATCGTAATCGACATCATAACGATCATCATATTGATCATCATAATCATCATCGTCATCATCATCATAATCATCATAATCATCATAATCATCATATTCATCATCGTCATCATCATCATCATTATCATCATCATAATCATCATCGTAATCGACATCATAACGATCATCATATTGATCATCATAATTATCATCGTCATCATCATCATAATCATCATAATCATCATAATCATCATATTCATCATCGTCATCATCATCATCATTATCATCATCATAATCATCATCGTAATCGACATCATAACGATCATCATATTGATCATCATAATTATCATCGTCATCATCGTCATCATCATCATAATCATCATAATCATCATAATCACCATCATCATCATATTCATCATCGTCATCATCATCATCATTATCATCATCATTATCATCATCGTAATCGACATCATAACGATCATCATATTGATCATCATAATTATCATCGTCATCATCGTCATCATCATCATAATCATCATAATCATCATAATCACCATCATCATCATATTCATCATCGTCATCATCATCATCATTATCATCATCATAATCATCATCGTAATCGACATCATATTGATCATCATAATCATCATCATCATCATCATCATAATCATAATTATCATCGTCATCATCAAAGCCGGGAGGAATGGAAGGAAGAAAGGGAGGCCTTTGCCCTGCAGTTGGACACAATTGGTTAAAAATAAATAATGTAGTTCACAAGTTGTATCAAGTATTTAGGTTTCATACATGAACCCTGCTAGGACACAGCAATATTTAAATTTTAAATAATTATTAAAGTTTAAAGTGCTACAGTGTCACAATAATAAACAAATTACTGTGCTCAAACAGAAATACTAATTTTAACATGTTTATCAGGTGCCCATCATTTGTTATTTAAATAAGTAACTGTCATGATGTAATATAGGATAGAGTAAAAACAATTAATTGGTCATCATTTCGATTCACAAATTAAAATAAGATAAAAAATTATATTATATTATGTTTGGAATAAACTTAACTTTTTCTGTCTTTTCAGATTGATATTCATAGTTTTTTATAATGTAGAAGCAATTTTTATTCAAGTTCTGTAAATGTGAGGACCATGGACCATTATGTTAAAATATAGTTTCCTTGTTTGACATGAAATAGCAGGGGCAGCTGTTGAGGGTGTGTCATGCTCACTCAAATGTCTCGTTTTTTTTTTCTTGAAATTGTTCTCATATATAGAAGCAACAAGGTTAATGTAACCAGGATTTTTGTAAACATAAAATGATTTAAAAGAGAATCCGTGGAGTTTCTTGCACGTTCTTTTCCATAGAGATCTACGCTTTCAAACGTGCAAATAGCTTCATGTTTTTGACGGACTGACTTTGACAATTCAAAAGTACCTGATAATGGTTTATTTGAAATAAATGCTTTGATTTTGACTTTATCATTTTTTTAAATTAATTTAAAACAAATAGCCATAACAATAATAATCATAGTAGACATAACTGTTCCGCATGACGAGAACCTCGTGAAAGCCGAGAAAGATAAATAAATCAAATATCTTAACTTGGCTCGCGAGGTTGTCGACATGTAGGATGTGAACTCATTATTTTTTAATCGTTATTTTTACGAGTTTCTCTTATAATTGTGTAATTGAAGGTACTAACCGGAGGAAATGGACACTTGTGGCTTCCCAGTGCGTGTTGCACCTGTTTTCCGATGAATGTGTCAGAATTTAGCAAGTCGCAAAGTCTAGAATGCATCTCAACAAAACTGGGACGGTATCTGTTTGTTAGAAACTGATAGAAGTAGAAGTCCATCTGTAACATAAGTAAGGTTACTCTTTTAAATAATAATAAGGCAGTTGGTACCAGTTTTTTTTTTCAGAATTTCGGAAGTAGGTGTTTAACACCGACTTCCGAAATTAAAGGTATTATTTTTGTAAAAAGTTTTTTATTTTTCACTTTGAAAAGTGAAAACCACTTACCTACCTATGTGGTACCCCGCCCTAACAACACTACTGCAAAGTCACAAGAAAGAAAAATACGCAATTTCGTTTACACATATTAGGATATGTTATTTCTATACTAATATTATAAAGAGGAAAGATTTGTATGTTTGTATGTAACGAATAAACTTAAAAACTACTGGACTGATTTGAAAAATTCTTTCAGCAATGGATAGCTACATTATCAGCGAGTAACATAGGTTACCACGGGAACGGGAACTACGCGGGTGAAACCGCGTGACGTCCGCTAGCATTACATACTTTTTTAATTATTTTGATTGAAAAACCAAACTACTGAACCAATTTTGAGGAAATTTCTATGGGACTAATCGGAAAGTATATGCTTTCACAGAAATAAAAGGATATTTCAAATCTGTTCATAAATTATGGAGTTATGAGGTAAAAAACATAAAAAGAACCTCCTCCTTTTTTTAAGTCGGCTAAAAACCAGTCAAGTGCGAGTCGAACTCGCGCGCAAAGGGTTCTTAAAACAAATAATATTTTTTTTAATCTTTGACCTTAAATTTTAAAGTCAGTGGTTTAAAAGTTTAAAACCACTGACTTCTTATAGATTTTCCTAAAACTTGTTAGAAAATAACCATACTTATATTCGCGAAAAATCAATTTCCCGATGAATTTATGCGCGCATTACTCGACCAAATACACTAAACAACTGATTTTTTTTCGGTATACGTTGTTCACAATGAAGTACAATGACCCCTATTCAGGCATTGCGTTTATCTGTGTATGTCACAGTGACGCAAGTTACAAAATCAGAACCCGAATAGTAGGTAGTAGTAGGTAGTACTTTTTAGGGTTCTGTACCCAAAGTGTTAAACGGGACCCTATAACTAAGACTCCGCTGTCCGTCCGTCTGTCTGTCTGCCCGAATGTCACCAGGCTGTATCTCATGAACCGTGATAGTTAGACAGTCGTTTCAGAGATGATTTATTTTTGTTGCCGCTATAACAAAAAATACTAAGAAACAGAATAAAATAAATATTTCAGGGGGCTCCCATACAACAAACGTGATATTTTGTTGCTTGTTTTTGCTCGATACTGATAACGGCCACAGGTAGACGCTTGAAATATTCACAGAATATTTAGTTACATATTTACTTTAAAAATAAATAATTAAATTAAAATAAAACAAATATTTGAGGGGGGCTCCCATTCAACGAACGTGATTTTTTTATATTATAAATAATGGTACGGAACCCTTCGTGCGCGATTCCGATTCGCACTTGGCTGGTTTTTTTGGTAGAGTTTATATTTTCTTCTCCTCACATTAATCATTCACCTTTCATTCGTGACAATGCAGATGGCAAAAACTCAAATAAAAATTACAAAAGGAAACAAATAATTTTAGATGGGAAAGATTTTATTTCATTGTTATAATGCATATTTACATAATTCGGTGGAAATGATGGGCGACCGCAATTTTACTGATAATAATCTACGGTTGGCTTCACAAATAATTTTAAGTGTCCCCCTGAATTTATCAATCAATTAATCAAATCGTTTATTTGTAATTTTATTAATAATATTAATATTAAAAGTATGCGCGTATTGTTAGGAGGTTCCTCTCTCAGGGGCCCCCTGACCACCGGTAGCTTGGACCCTGTTCCCGATACCGGTGGGCTACTATTTTTTACATTTTTTAAATATTTTTATATCTTTGTATTTTAAAATTTAAAAATGTAATTTATATGTACCTTTAAGGAAATAAAAATATTTAAAATATTTATTTTTATTTTATTAAGCTTTTACTAAAGTAATTATCAATTAAAATGACTCTGTGTTTCTGAGAGCCATTATTGTACTTGTCGTAACCATGTTTCCATTGTCATCATGGATTTAGAGTGAAATCGGGGTTCCGTTTGAGCATGACCGAATAATCCATCGATTTTTTTCCCCTTCCCCCTTGACCTTTGAGCAGTTCAGACGTGTTTCCAGAGAGACCTTATGTTAATTTATTCAATTTATATTTTTTTTTTTAAATCAAAAATTAAAAATACTTAATCAGTGTTCAAAAATAGGAGTGCATAAACTTATGAGAGATCGCCGCGCCGAACAGTCGGCAACGTCTACCAAAGCTGCGCGTGAGTCACAAAAACAATCATAGTTTACTACTAATGACCCCGCCCCTGCGCGTCAACCACCACAACTTTATTAATGAACTCTGCACTCGCAAGGTCGTTGGGCGTCTAATATTGACATACGCGGACAGAGATGGACATATTTGCGTGAGCGAGATGGTCAGAGATCAAGTTTTACTGGACGGAAAGCTGTTTTCTTCGGACCTGTCGATAGCGCCCACTCTTACCTGAGCCACCACTACTTTTTACTGTAATAGAAAATTACCTAAGCCTGAAGCAATTCCATACATAACTAAGTTTGTTCAAGATAAATTTAAATCCATACTCTTCACAGATATAAGCTTAGGGCTGACCCTACAAAGAATTTCCTTTTTATGTTCATATAATCAGTATGGATGATCTAAACATAATTAATACAGAGATCGAAAAACTTTCTGTCTCAGATTGTTTTGTCTGCTCTCCGGAGGCAAGTGTTAAGTATTTGAGTACACCAGAATGCACACTTAAAATCTTACATGTCAATATTCGAAGCATCAATTGTAACTTTGACAATCTATTATTGTTATTAGGCAGATTGAGCTACACACTGGACATTATTTTGCTGTCTGAATGTTGGCTGAGCAAATGTCCGAATATCCCCCCTCTATCAGGCTACAATACTTGTAGCACTTCCTTCAAGAACCAGAATGATGGAATTGTTACCTACGTCAGAAAGGATTTACAATACTCTTTTGAAACTCCCTCGGTTAATGACGCAAACTGTTTGGTGCTGAAGTTCTCTGACAAGGTTGCAATTATCGCGGTATATAGATCACCCTCGATTAAAGACCTAAATCCATTTCTCAGCAGACTAGATATGTTGCTACACCACTTGGGAAAATTCAAAACTATCTCTCTTATCGGAGATATAAATATTAACATTGCACCTACGAGTGTGGATCTAAATTGTGATTAATATTTAAACATTACTGCTGCACACGCTATGCTTCCCGCACACACTTTTCCCACCAGACTTGATAATTGTCTAGACCATGTTTTGCTGAAGTCGATAAACACTGCCACAACCTTGGTACTTGAATGCGATATAACTGACCTTTCTCCCGTTGTACTGTTTTGCAATCCTGACATCACAATAAATACACGAAAACTTTCAGTCACAAAAATTGATATTGCAAAAGTGAAATCTGACATAGAAAATGCAGACTTAACGAAAATTCTAAATTCAAATAACCCCAACTTTGCGGCCGAAACTCTTGTATCTCTTCTATCCTCTTCAGTAAATCTCCATACAAGTTCTTCGGTCATTCCTAGTAGAAGGCGCATCATCAAGCCTTGGATTACTCCTGGCCTCCTCAGATGTATTCGACAAAGAGATAAATTACATAAAATCTCCAAGAAACACCCGGAAAATGATACTCATAAAACTATTTATCTTCGCTAACGAAATTTCTGCAATAAAAAAAAATAATTTACTAAAAAAGCTCAAACGCGAATATGAAAGGTCAGAATTTCAGAGGGCCGGAAATAATCCAAAAGCAACCTGGAAAGTCATTAAAGAAATATCCCATATGGACAAGGGTAAAACTTTTTCTTCAGAGTTACTGAAATGTGAGGACGACCCTCTTCTTTCTGTCAATTTGGTGAACCGGATTGACTCTGACGATCGACTGTTCTCAGATTCTTCATCACAGAATAACTGTTTAGATCTTGGCGTTTCGCCCCAGGTAGCTGGCTCTTCCATAACAGCCCCTTTGGAATCGATGGTCATGTACGACGTTGATGACACCGAAATTGAAAACATTATTTCAACTCTCAAAAATGAATGTGCTGTCGGTTATGATGGAATCCCATCCACAGTTATCAAGGCCACAAAAGTTACAATTATCCCACTCCTTGTCCACATTTTTAATCTCTCTATGAACGCGAGGCTCGTGAAATTTATGACTAAATTCAACATCCTAGCCGGAAATCAATATGGTTTCAGAGCAGGGAATCAACAGAAGACGCTACCCTGGAGTTCACAAATACAATAGTCGGACACCTAAACAATAGGCAGAAGTCTCTTGGTGTCTTCCTAGACCTCTCGAAGGCGTTCGACACCGTTTCTGTCCCCAAACTGATTGACAAGCTGGAACGTATTGGCATTCGTGGCATTTCTCTCGAAATCTTTCGTAGCTACTTATCAGGGCGTAAACAGGTTGTGAGGATCGGATCATTTGTGAGTGACGAAGAAAATTTGTTTTATGGAGTTCCCCAGGGCAGTGTCCTAGGACCAACCCTCTTCCTCATATAATGTCAATGAGCTGTGTCTGTTATCTCTTTCGAACACAAAAATTATAACATATGCGGATGACACAGCTCTCATAACCCATGGCAAGGACTGGTCTGAGACTCGTGAAAGGGCAGAATTGGCACTAAGGATGGTTATGATGTGGTTAACCTCGAATCTGCTCACTCTCAACATCTCCAAGACTAAGTTCATCCCCTTCACCCCGAGTATTCTTAGCCAACCACCTTTGTCATTTGAGATTAGGACCCATGTTTGTATTAACCCAGTGGCCAACACTTGTAACTATGCCCAAATAGAAAGGTCCGATAGCATAAAATACCTCGGTGTTATATTGGACAATCTTCTGACGTGGAAAAAACAGATCAATTTTCAATTCAGTTGTGGTCGAGTCAGAAGATTGATTTACTTGTTTAAAATACTTCGAGCGGGTGCTGATTTCCAATGCCTTAGAATGGTCTACTTTGCCCTTGCTCAATCAGTTCTCGGTTACTGCATAACCACGTGGGGGGGAACGCACAAGACAACCATGCTGCGGCTAGAGAGGGCTCAGACAGCAGTTTTAAAAGTAGGTACTTGCTAAGAAACCTATTAGATTTCCCACTTCTGAGCTATACTCACTTTGTGAGGTCCTCTCAGTGAGACAGTTGTTCGTGCTGCACACAGTCCTCAGGAAGCACCTACTTCTCCCTTACGAACCTCAGTCCCTTACAAAGAAGCGTCGTGCTGACGGAGTCTGTAAGACTGAACGCTGCAGGCTAGCGTTGGTCGGTCGCCACTTTACTCACACCAGTTCTAAACTCTATAATGCCATAAATTTAAGAATTCATATTTACCCTATGTCTAGGAATATACTGAAGAGAAAACTGACCAACTGGCTTAAGTGTTTGTCTTATGACGAAACTGAACAACTTATGGTGTCATAAATGCGGTAGACACACACACACACACCCTCACACTAACCATTACACACCTCATCCCCACCTCCACTCTACATATTATATACAATATAGTGACCACATAGTGTACAATATTTTTAATTATAATTTTTTATTTGTTGTATTTTTTTTCTTTCTTTTTTTGTCATTCGTATTTTATAATTTAACTGTTTTTTTTTTGTTTTGTGTGGAACAATGTCTTAGAATGTATTTATTTTGAATTGGGCGTTGATAGCTGCGCCACAGTAGGTATTTTACTTTTGTAGCTATCTTCGGTATTCATGTTTAATGTGTTAACTTAAGTTGTTCCAAATAAACTTTATTTATTTATTTATTCTATTTATTTTGTTTACTCATGTAACCAAAAAAATCGATGGATTATTCAAATTAATCAATTAGAGGCTTTTCTTTTTTTAATTATCTGGATGGAATGATTATATTTAATGTTCCTGAAGACAAGTGATTTTACTATAATAACAATAAAGTTTTCAATAATAAGACGGTGGTTTATTCCAGTTACTTAATAAATTTAAACTTGTTTCCGCTGCATGCGAATTATTATAATAAATTAATGGCCAAATTTTTCATTTCAACACGCAAATGTTGATAAATTTCGAATGATTAATCAGTGCCTGAAGATTTGGAATTACTGTCCCAACATTCGCTAGAGTCATATCTTCAATACAAGATTAATTTTGTGTAAAAACGTTTTCCAAAATTTTAGTTTACGCTGAATCAAAATGTCTGACTTTTGTTGTAAAAGTTATAAACCTACATATATTTTTTTTACGGACATAAGTATAATTTAAAAGCAACAGGTATGTTACTTTATAATATGTGTTTCATATTATAATACTCACATGATAATACACTTATGAGGATAATACCAAATTATATTATAGGAACTAAAAAAAACATTGAACAACATCTTGCACTAAAAAGTGTCTTTATATATGCTTATCAGTGAAACTACAATAGGCATCTAAAAACGATAAAAGAACTTAAAAAAAAAAACAAAAAAACGTTGCCACACACTACGAATTTCTCCTGTATTGTGGGTGCGTTTACAAACATACAAACTCACATTCACATACAGCCTAACTCAATTATATTACATAAGCGTAATCTGAATTTAGGCAAATTAACTAAGTACAATAGCTACCTAGACTACAATAGCGAACTAGAATATCCATAATGCCAATTTGTCGCGCTATGCCTATAGTTTAACGTTTATTACCTCCTGCTCAAAAACTCGAAGTATTTATTTCAATGAAACATTTACAGGTACTTTTGAACTGTCAAGGTCGGTCAGTCAAAGGGGTTAAAGTCAAAGTCAAAACGTTTATTTCAATAAGGCCATTCGACTGCACTTCTGAACGTCATTATTTATAGTTGAAATATTAATATCAAAATAATAAAGTAACTCTACTGTCCGTTCGCAAAGGTAGATTCCTATGGAGAAGATCGGAAAAGAAATTCCAGAGTTACTCTTTTCAAATAAAAGTTTTACAATAAATGGTACTTATATATTTACAAATATTGCAAACAATTGATTTTACAGTGTGTGAGTCATTTAATAGAAAAATAAAAAAAAATACACTAAAAGGTACCTACATCTACCTATATAATTAAATACATTATGCCGATCAGTTTGATCTACCTTTGTGAATGGACAGTAGACTCGCTTTATTTTTATACATTTTCTTTTAACTGTAATGTTGACGTTCAAAAGTGCCTTTTAATGGCCTAATTGGAATAAACGCTTTGACTTTGACTGCGACATACATGCCTATGTCCAGCTGTGGACTAATTAATGAGGTAATATTATTTTTTCACATTAGTTCCAGCTTACCTTCATGGTATTATCCATTGTGATAAGTGTCTCTACGTACATCTCCACGTAGTGCTTCGGATCCCGTCGGCTGATCCGTTTGCTAAACAGAGACAGGTTTCTGAAGCACTTTGGATCAACCCAGTTCACTACTGGGCGCTCAGTACTGATGTAAGTTCTCTATGACAGAAAATAAACATTATATGTAATAAAGAAAGGACTGATGAACTTTTACACTCCGTATTTTAAGTTTTTTTAAAGTTAGTATAAAGTTTTCCATTTAAAATATTTTTGTTGTATATATGTCGCAGTGAACTGGTTTAATCAAATTTATTTTTTAGATATCGCAGCATAAGCTGAGATAGGGACCATTTTGGCCTCGCATAGATAATTATTTTATTATACTGTTTAGTTTTTAATTTTATTTTAATGGTTTGTTAATCTTGTGCGAGTCCCAAATAAACATTTTTCTTTCTTAATTCTTTCTTTCTAATCAGCCGCTTAATTAACGGTCTAGCCTTTTTTATTGAACAGCGCTGTTTATCAGCGGCCTAAATGACATGAAGCCAATACGTCTACAACATGTAATGAAAGGGCTGGTAACCATGTGCCAGAAATATATGAAATATTTAAAACGTTCGTTCACAGACTCGTCTATGTCGTAGCCGTGTCGTAGAATTGGCCATTTCTTAATCCCTCTGTGCCCGAAGTTCGCAAATGATTATATTATGCAAGTCATTAAATGATATAGACACAAGTAAAGTGCCTGGCTGTTCAAATAAATGATGGGATGTCACTTAGGCCGCCAATCAAACGGAGCTGTTCAAGATAGTTGGCTGTGACGTATACATCATCATCTGCCAAGCCTTTTCCCAACTACATTTTGGTCGGCTTCCAGTCAAACCGGATTCAGCTGAATACCAGTATTTTACGTGGAGCGGCTGCCTACCAGACATCCACAACCCATTAACTGGGTAACACGGTAATTCTTGGCTAGACTGGAGTCAGATTTACTGGCTTCTGACAATCGGCTTAACGTGCTTTCCGAGGCACGGAGGAAACTCGGTATGTTAAGATGGTCACCCATCCACAGACCAACCTTGGCAAGCGTTGCTTAACCTTGATCGAACCGTGCGGCTGATATTCTTTAGCCACGAGCTCCTCTCCCTGCGACGTGTACATACACGGAAATAAATTATGTTAATTTACCGTAGCAGTTTACCGCTAAGGCTCTCTAGATAGGCGCAATACGACAAGCTGTTTTTATTCTACAAGAAAGGGATGTTGCATTGTCGCGTCACGTCTATCTTTGCAAGCCTTTACTCAAGAAGCTTTCATAAACAATACATAAGTAAAGGTACTTACAGTCTCAGCAATACAAAGATTAATTCGGTAATTTAAATTAAAAACCAAACTAAAGGTAATATATAATTTTAAATCCATAATTACTTAAAAAGGCCCGCAATTCTTTTACACGACTGCCCAAAACAAGGAGTGTTATGTTTTTACTCAGGTTTGCTTCCACGAATGACAGTTTACTCTGTTATGTTATATATAATGAATTACCCAATCTAATGCAGATGATAAAAAGGGCCATTCCACTTTTTGATACAAATAAAAAAAACATAAAATAATCGGTTTAGTCAGAAATTTAAATTTTAGAAAAGAGTTCACTGCAACTCCCAGTTTCTCCAATATTGGAAGACAGTATATCTTCATTTACTGATGACTACATTAAATAAATTATATAAAGTTTTGGAGGGACTTTCCAAAATTAATTAACATTCGGCTTTTACCCTCATAAAATATTGCTGTTGTTATTGTATTTACATTTTATTTGTATGTTCTTGGCTCTTCCGCTTACTGGAAGGAGTCACATCTTTTAGACAAAATTGTTCCAATCATTCATATTCAATTGTTCATATTAA
Organism: Mamestra configurata; assembly: GCA_002192655.3. NCBI lineage: Eukaryota > Metazoa > Arthropoda > Insecta > Lepidoptera > Noctuidae > Mamestra > Mamestra configurata. Next base: position 20,906 of record NDFZ01004035.1, read on the forward strand.
AAGTGTCTCTGAATAACCGAGCCTGGCCGCAGGCCACACTGCCCATTCACTGTGGGCTCGGCATCCGCAAAACGAGGACGTCCCCGAGTCCACCGTCTCTGGACCCAAATAGGGGAGCCGGAAGAGGGCATTATCTGCCCTTCACCGACGTTGCGTTTGCTGCGGGAGAGTACTCAACATCTCGTTCTTCCTTTCCGCGGCCTCCTGCGACATGAAATATTCGCAGAAGGCGAAAACCATGTCCCACTACGTTGTATTGCCGAACATGGAACAAACCACAGCCGGCAGCGACAGGTCTTTCCACTCCCAAGCTGCGCATTCTGCGAGCGTATGCCAAGGTCGTGTACTCCCAAAATAGAGGCACCACTGTTACCAAGCATAGGTGGGTATTATGCCGAGTGACAGTACCTTCCGGCTTCCGGGTCGCTTCATGTGGTTTGACGTTTCAGAACGCAATGGCTTGGTACGTGACGAAGGGAAGAGACCAGATGGGATGACCATATTGCTTGGAAGGAGGGATTTAACATGTGTCGACACAGATTACAACTTTGATGCGTTTTATCGTGATAAATTTTAATTGATTTGATAAAGCAAAAAATACTGGTCTTATTTATTTTTATCAATATTAACTGATGGACTAAGAATCACAATTGTTACCCAATTTGTAATGACTTTAAACGATTGCATTTTTTTTTTAATATGGGTTTGCTCTTGACTCTAGTCTAGGTCATAGATGACATAGACAAAGTCAACGATGGAGCGAGCTTACCCAGAAGAAGCCTGTTCACTCTAATTTTGAAGAGATTAGGGTTGTATGCGTTCGGAAACATAGACGCAGGCAGAGAGTTCCACTCCTTTGCTGTGCGCATTATAAAAGACCCACTAATAATGATGTTATTTCCATTTCCATATCGATATTAAATTCATCTAATAAATAACTTAACTTCTGACAGAACGGTTGGCGCAGTGGTTGAGCGATTGACTGCTGCGCTGCGTGACGCGGATTCGATTCCCGCACGGAACAATTATTTGTATGGCCTACAGATACTTGTTCCGGGTCTGGCTGTTTGTGTATGTGACTTTGTATGTTTGTAAACGCACCCACGATACAGGAGAAATTCCTAGTGCGGGGCAACGTTTTTTAAAAAAAAAAAAACTTATCGCAATATGCATTCCATTTTTTTTCATAAAAATATAAATTTTTCAAAGCAAAATTGTTACTATTGCGTTTTCCACTCCGCGACTAGTTTTGTCGAATGAAAAGTAGAATGGACCTAAAACATTTTTTGAAAACACAGTTTCATTGTATTCTGGTGATTTGTAATTGCGATAACTCAAAAACGCATTGCAGTATACTGTATGTAAACAAGTATACTGCTCATTGAAACAGTTACCAATTAAATTTTCGGTTGAATAAACTCCACGTTGTGTCTCTGTTTAAACCGCTGCAAGTTTAAATAAACACGGTCATTTGACAAAAACTCAATAATGGCTGCATGTTTTTGTGGCCAAATCTATTACGCTACGGGAAATTGCACATTTTGATGTAAGTGTATCACACATTATGTTTCAACGTACGTAGACATTATTTACTAGCTTGGCTATAAATTAAAAAAATATATAATGTTGACTAGTTATCAATATCACGAAAACGCTGCCGTCCAAAACCTGGGCCATCGAAGATCAGAATGGCCGTTTAGTCACTGAACTGGACAAAATTTCGGAGATATCCAAGATCCTCAGTCTCAAACTTTCGCACCCACGGAGCCTGCGAGTAATATGCTTGAGCCGGATATTCTGGAGTCAGAAGTAAGAGCCGCTATTCAGCATCTTAAGAATGACAAAGCCACAGGCAAAAATGAGATCCCAATTGAAACTATACGAGCATTGAGAGAGCGCGGCGTTCACATCTTTCACACCATGTGCTACAAATGGAGCTTACACGATCTTTACTCCTCTTCATAAAAAGGGTTAATAATTTTCGACTTATTGCCCTATTAGCACACACTAGCAAAATAATGCTACACATCATAAACGAGCAACTGAAAGCATATGTATCCAGAAAAATTGCGCCAGAACAAGCCGAATTTGTGAAAGGAAAAGGAACCCGTGAAATTCTCATCGTTCGTCAAATCATTGAGAAGGCTCGAGATTTCAACAAGCCAACATACATATGTTTTGTTGATTTCTCTAAAGCGTTCGACTCGGTAAACTGGCCAACGTTGTGGAAAACACTTCTGGACATGGGCACATCACAGCACCTAGTGCACCTGCTCAAGGAGCTCTACGAAGGGGAAACAGCTTCAGTACGGACAGATGACCTCCTCTCAGATAGTTTTCATCAAAGTGTGAGCGTGCGACAGGGATGCATAATATCACCTTTATTATTTATTACTAGCTGTTGCCCGCGACTTCGTATGTGCATATCCCGTTTTTTCCCGTTCCCGTAGGAATTCATAGCCTTTAGCATGAATGAATGTGGCTATATGCAAAAAGAATTTTCAAAATCGGTTCAGTAGATCCAAAGATTACCCCCTACATACAAACTTACAAACTTTACCTCTTTATAATATTAGTATAGATTTAACATCTACACCGAGCAGACAGTCTGCCAACAGGGAGATCGTGCGGAGAGCTGTGTCCGCCTCTACCACCGACGTTGACTCCTCGATGTGACCACGTCCGCTCTGGCAAGAGTGAAACGACAGAGAAGAAGAAGTTATCAACTGTCTCAATAAAAGAAAAATAATAAAACAAATCTCTCTTCACAAAGGTAGGCATAAATTAATTCATACATATTATCATCTTAAAAGCTGGAAACATAAATTAAGGTCTGACTGGAGTCCTTGCTAGGGAAAAACTGTCTTAAGGATCGCCAGGGCAAAACGTAGGTCTGAACAAGCCATAAGTTTTTCATTTAATTTCAATATAATTTATCACGTGTAGAAAAAAACAATCAGTTGTTCCCGACGAGGTGTAGCCGGTCCATTTTGTCAACATCTCTCGCTGTAATCTTAGGTGGAGTGAGCATGAAGTGAACTGTCATTGCACCTTGTTTGTATGTGTTAACAGCTCACTTCACCTAAATTTACACGGTGAGATGTTTACAGAATCGCACTGCTCTTCTGAAGGTACTGTGTTGTGCACATTTTTCAATACACGTATTAAGTAGAAGCAAGCTAGACGTTGCTATTTTTTTTAAATTATTGTGATAGGTTCCAGCGGACCAGATCAGACAAGATTTTTCCAGGCATTTCCAAACCGGGGACAATCCCTTTTGTTTTTGGGGTCAAAAGTGAAAGTCAAAAGTCATTTATTCAAATAAGGCTGAGTGCCAGCACTTTTGAACGTCAAAGTTCCCAGAACACCCATCACCACTTCCTAGTGTTTTAGCTGGGAAGAAAAAGTGGCGCAACAAACTCCCCAGCAACACATCTCCCTGTTCAGTTAGAAGAACTAGCATTTATACAATAGTATGCAAAGTATTCTTACAAAGAAAACAATACTGCCGTCTTAACGAAAAGTGCAAAAACTAGGTTAAACCTGATTTCGAGAAAAACGCGGTTAAAGATTTTTTTTTTGTTTTGTTTGTATCTCCATCACCAAATATGGTATCGAGTTGAAACTTTCACTACATGATATGTAACAATGTAGAGAATATTACGTGATACTTAATATTTGTTCCCGCATTTATTCCCGCTATAAAAAACAACAAATACTATAATGTTAAGTATTATTACTATTAAGAAAGAATGTTTACTAGTCATAACCGCAATAAGTAACCTATTTATTGCACTAATGGTTAGGAAACCAACATGATGCATTTTTAAGTAGCAATGAATATTTTTTTATGAACTGTTTCCTAACCAAAGATGCATTAAGTTTCTTATTTATTGCAGTTTTCATAAGTAAGAGACAAGTTTTAACGACAAAGTTGTAATTTGTTACTATTAGAAAAACAGAGGTGTTACATTTTATGTCAAATATGAATTAATAGAAGCTTGCAAAACTTTATTTTTCTTCCTCTCACCGATTGACTA
>NDFZ01004035.1:27356-48368 GCA_002192655.3 Mamestra configurata
ATTTTAGTTTTCTTCCCATAATTAGTAATAAGACCCCATAACATAACTGCAATAATTCAAGCTTATTGTATTTATAACTTGTAAATGAGAATCACAGTAACGAAATATGGTAATTATAAATGCAATAACTTTACTTATTGCAGAAATAGTTAGTACATTATTTAGTAGCGTAAATAAGGTTCCGTATCATATCTGCAATAACTCAAACTTATTGCACTTATAACTAGTAAATGAATATTACAAATGAGGAACTATGCTAATTGTAAATGTACTAACTATACTTATTGCAGATATAGTTAGTTAAACGTTAGTATAGTTGGTAAAAAGTTATTCCTATCTATAGTTATTTCGGTCTTGATATGTGAATCATAAAGCACCGACCTAGATATTGCAGTTATGCTTAGTATTAAAACCGGCTACGTCATAGATACGTAAAAAGTTTCTAAAAAGAATATACAGATCTCGTTCTGCAGATTCCGAATATGTACTTAACTCAATTTGGGGCAAAACTCGAGTTATTGCACTTTTCGTAAGGACGGCAGAATACAACAAAGGTAACACGTAAAACCTAAAACTAAATTATTCGCAACTTGTAAGCTAGCACACTCCATTATGCCAGCATCATCAGACAAACTCAAGCATAATAAAAACAATATTTAATCAAACTAAATAAACCTCCAGACATAAAGGGCGTGCCCGCTTACACGTGCAGAAGGTAGAATTTAACAACGGATCTGTGACTCGACGCCACAAGTGATAAACTAGGGCCATCAAAATTAAACAATAAATAGATAATTCATATAACAATAATAAAAACCATGGCTAACAAGACGAAAATTCACCAAAAGAAGCACCCGTTCGAGAATAACGGTTTTAGTCAGTAAAAGACTGACACTCCCAAAAAAAAAAAATGTTTCGTAACTACACTTTTAAGATAATAAACTGTTTGTCTGACTATTAGACCGTTACAGTTATAATTTAGATACGTATAATATATAATATATATAATAAATAACCCTCTTCTTTTTACCATTAAATGCTTACCATTAAAAAATTAAACATCAAATCAAGCCATCGTTATTAATTAAATCAATTTATTTCTTTATTTATATATTTTATTTTATTTCCATATAGCAGAGGTCGTTTTACTTGGTTTTTCCTTTGATAACCACTTTTACTTCCATATCAATGTAGCCACGAGCTATAATTCTGCTTACACCACCTTCAACGAATGACACATTGCCGTAGATACGACCTTTAGTAAACGGGAAGCTTTTCGGTACATATGGAAACAACATGTTTTTCAAATGATATTTACCCTGTAAAATAAGAAAACAAGATTAAAAGTCCCAATATACTCGTAGGGCTTTTTAAATATCGCAAATGAAAAATCGAACACGGTTTGCTTGCAATATTTTTTTTTTGGGAAAAATTGGGACAAGTCGGCCACACTATTCGCAACCAATGCGGCTCCTGAGAGCCAGAATGAATAGTAGCGACTACCATAAAAATTCCGAGTCAATGAAGCTAGACGAGACACGGGGAATCGATTCAACTGTCTTGAATTCTGCAATGAAATTAATCAGACAAACATAATTTTCCTTCATTATCAAGCAGGAGACTGAACAGAGATAGATCAAAAAGAAAAACATTTTTAGGGGGTATTCTATGTAAATGAGCACTATCATCTCCTGAAAGACTTTCAATTAACAGTGTGTGTCAATGAATACTGTCTTCTCCTGAAACACTTTCAATTAATAGTGTGTTTCAATTACTACTGACATCTCCTGAAAGACTTTCAATTAATAGTGTGTGTCAATGACTACTGTCTTCTCCTGAAACACTTTCAATTCATAGTGTCTGTCAGTTGTTACTACTGTCATCTAACGAAAGACTTTCATTTTATAGTGTGTGTCAATTTCTACTGTCATCTAATGAAAGACTTTTTTAGTTTGTGTCAGTTACTATTGTCGTCTCCTGAAAGACTTTCAATTTAGTCAAAGTCAATTCATTTATGTTAACTAAACCATTTGCAGGCACTTTTGAACGTCAATTTTACAGTTTAAAAATAAAATATTATAGTGACTCTAGTTGTAATTAAGCCTTTACTAAATGACTTGTGACTTAAACAAATTTTCAAGTTCTTATTCTTGGAAATAAATAAACCGATTTTAATGAAACTTGGTATGCATACGTTAGATACCCAGGTGTAAATAGCTATTTATGGACAATTAAAAAAAAAGAGTTCCATATTATATTTTACTTACTGGAGGATAAGGACAGGCACCCGACGGCCCTCCTAGTGCGTTTTGCATTGGTCGACCGAAAAATGGGTCAAAATTCATCATGTCACAAAATTTATAATGCAACTCCACGAAACTGGGCTGGTATCCATTTGTAAGAAGCTGGTAGAAGTAGAATTCCGGCTGTAACATTAAACATTTTGTCTGTTACATAATACTCAAAGTACTTACACACGAAAATGAAATCCTGTGATTTCAATCTCATTTAAGGGGTTAATAAAATTGAACACTAATTGTCACTAATTGTGCCTTAAAAGTCTTTTAAAAACAGATCCGTTGCGCGAGTTTAATTGAAACTGGCAATGCTTCTATAATGAGCGGCTGCACTGTAAAAGACTTAGTGGAATGCATTGTTTTCAAGTTACCTACTATTACGAATGAGACGCGAATGTTGTTTAAAAAGTGGTAGGATTGGCACTATGATGACTTAGGAAATATCGTTTGGGAGTCCCGAAGAAACTGGAATCGTTTATCTAGGCAAAGAAAGCGGGGTGGAAGGAGAAAATAGCAAATTGAACAAGAGGGTAAGAATATAAGCTTTCAGTAGGCGAATTGGTAACTTTTTTGTTTAACATGGAATTCGGAAACATGAAAACACTTACCACAATAGCGTTGCTCAGTACCACAAGAGAATGAACGTACACCTCCACATAGTGCCTCGGATCCTGTCGGCTGAGCCTTTTACTGATCAGGGTAAAGTTTTTGAAGTACCTCGTGTTCAACCACTCCACCACGGGACGCTCTGTGCTCATGTAGGTTTTCTATGACATAAATTATTTAAACGGTTACAAGAAATAATCAATTGAATTACATTCGGAGCACTGTCTAAGGTACTCATTATACCTTAAGGCCAGTGCCGGATTAAGCCAGTGCGGGGCCTGTAGCAAATTTTACTAAGAGGCCCCCTAAACTTGGCTTCATTAGGTTTCATTATCCCATTAGATAAATTGACTACCAGGAGATAAATCTTTTGCGTAGAATATAGTGTATTCACCATGAACATCTTTTTAGTCAGATTTGGGCCTACCATTTCTTCGTCAAATTTGCCTTTTTAAGTATGAACCGGACCCGGGGCTTATTTGCACGAAGTATGATCCATACCATTAATAAATAAACAAAATTAAAGACAGGTTGGGAAATATGCGTCACATCTCCGCAAAAAGGCTATGGCTCAGTACGGTAGGAGTTAGAACTCGTGTGTGAGACAGAGCCATTTAATGGAATGAATTATTTTTGTAAATCCAAGCGCGAGGCCCCCCAATGCGCGGGGCCCGTAGCATTTGCTACTCTTGCTATAAGGCTAATCCGGCATTGCTTTAGGCTTTATAATTTTAAAGTTTTACTTGCGGTTTTAGAGGGACAGAAAAAAATACACAACTTTAAAACAATTCTAAGTTAAAATAAGTTTAGTTTTGGAAGTCGTTGTCATTGTTTTCAGTATTTTCACTTTGAGTGTAATTTATATGTAAGTTTCGGAACTCAGTTGTTCCGAAACTTACATATGAACNATGAAAACACTTACCACAATAGCGTTGCTCAGTACCACAAGAGAATGAACGTACACCTCCACATAGTGCCTCGGATCCTGTCGGCTGACTCGTTTACTGAGAAGGGTAAAGTTTTTGAAGTACCTCGTGTCAAACCAGTCTATCACCGGACGCTCTGTGTTCATGTAGGTTTTCTACGATATAATAAGAATTATTTAAACGGTTACGATTGATATACTTCTTACATCCATCCAGAGAGATACAATAAATGACCACATTGGGAATAATTCGATTATGCCACCTCTCAAAATGGATGTAGGAAGGGGTCACGCGGCACTAAGGAGCTACTCCTCATTGACATGGCCATAAGTCAACAGATTCATTGATCCCGCATGGATCTGTCGACATGCTTAATAGATTACAAGAATGCCATAGGCATACATGGCTCATGAAGGTGTTGGAGTTGTACAAAATAGGTATAACTCTACGCACCTTCCTTGAATCACGATAAGGCAATGGAAAACAAACCTTCGCTATCCAGGATATCGAACGATTCAAGGGAATGATTAACTTGTATGTATTAAACGGGGAATATTTCAGGGTGAGAGTTTGAGTCCACTTTGGTTTTGCCTAGCTCTGAATCTGCTAAATCCATTGCTGGAGGATTCAGCCTTAGGCTATTGGTGGTCAGGTCATATCTCACCTTATTTATATGGATGACCTGAATCTCTTTGCCCCTAACAATTTGTGACTGAAGGAGCTACTGAAAGTTTCAGATACCTTCAGTACCTCCATCAGTAGTAAAGCGAGGAGAGACTATGAAATCCGTGTGGATTCAATTCTCGGACTCCATTCAACTTAGATCCCTCAGCTCGACCGAAACCTACAAGTATTTGGGTATGTCGGAAGTGTCAGGTAATAACGGTTCTGACATGAAACAATCGCTTAGGAAGCGCTTCTTTGGCCGCCTGAAAAAGGTTTTATATAGCCTTTTGTCGGGCGGAAATAAGGTTCGCGCCTTCAACGGTTGGGTCATACCGGTGTACCATATCGGCATACTCAAATGGACTCAAACCGAACTCGACGCCCTAGATAGGAGGGTCCGTACACTGCTGACCGCAAATCGGATGCATCATCCACCATCTTCGGTGATGAGACTACATCCCGCGGAAGTGTGGAGGTCGAGGCTTCTTAAATGCTAAGATTCTCCATAACCGCGAGATGTGCAGTCTCAGAGAATATTTTCTTAAAGTCGATGTGGGTATGCACCGAGATGTGGTAGCAGTGGACAAAGGACTCACCCCGTTAAATGATAAATGATAATTATTTTGCAAGTAGGTTAAACATAACACTTTTACACGTCAATCTTTTTTGGTCATATTAAGCTAGATGAGGCTGGTGTTTTTTAGCTGACTACTCTGAGAAGAACCACCGAAATAAACTCAGAGGTCAAAGTCTCTTTTAAAGTCCATACAATCTGTACTAGTCAAATCATGTGAGAACCATGTAGGTTAATGTCTGAGGTGGCCTTTTGAGAAAAGTGGCAAGCATTTGTCAGTTATCGTGTAGCTCAAACTTAAGACGAACAATACCAAAGTAAGGACATTTGGGTAGGACGCACAAATAACTCAAACTGCATGACTAACTCAAATGAAACCCTAATATGGCGGGCGATCTACATAGTCCTCACATTCACAATACATTATATGAGAACCATGCAGACCAGTGTCTAAAATGATCTTTTGAGGAAAGAACCACACAGATTTGAGTGAACCTGTCCAGTCAGTGCAAACTTTTGTCAGTAGTCGAGTAGCTCAACTTAAAAACATTGAGGAGTTCAACGACCCGATGAACAATGCCAAAGAAAGGACATTTGGGTAGGCCGCAGTTGGAGTACACTGCCAGACATTGTCAAAATTACTTGAAAGAAAAAAAAAAAAATAATAATAACCCATATAGTCCTCATATTCACATAAATGAATTAAATAAAAAATACTTTAAAAAGTAAGTATTCATGTAAATAAAAATAAAATAAAAATAGATTACTTTTCAAAGTAAATAGTCATGCCAAAAAAATAAAAATAAAATACTTAAAGTAATCATTCCTGTCAACAGTATACAAACAGGAGGATTTATATTTTTATGTGCATACAAAAGATTCTCATTTAATACTGAGAGGGCACAATAATTAATCTCTTTAAATTTGTCTCTGAGGGAGTGTCTAGGACTTAATTTATAAATTGCACGAATAGCCCTTTTTTGTAAAATAAATACTGTCAGAATATCGGCGGCATTTCCTCACAACAGAATGCCGTATGAAAATAACTTAGTCTATACTAAGCGGGCTGTCACGTTAAGCCACGAATTTTTCTAACTGCATATGCTGCAGAGCTAAGTTTTTTGGACAGTTTATCTATATACTCCACTGAAGCTTAGCTTCGCATCCAAAGTAATGCCTAAGAACACTGTGTTGTCTTCGGGTTTCAACTTTTTCCCTTTTATTGACACACTAGTGTTAACTTGTCTAACCTGAGGTAACGTGAACCTTTTGCATTTCGTTTTTTTCTCGTTAGGTAGGAGATTGTTAACGTTAAACCAGTTAACTACGGTCGTAGGGGCACTATTTACAGCGTCTGTATCATTTTTCTGACGTTTGAGTTTGAATAAAAGCGACGTGTCGTCTGCAAACAACACTATATCATGATTATCCTTTACGAGGTACGGCAAGTCATTGATATAAATGAGAAACAAAAAGGGACCCAAAATGGAGCCCTGAGGGCCCCCATCTTCACTACAGATCCAGGAGATCTTTTACCGTTGATTTCAACTCTCTGAATCCTATCACTTAAGTAAGAAGATCGAGAGCGGCGTTGTCCAAGGGTAAAGAGAACTGGCGCAAACCTGTGATACTTACTACAGATGACCGCAAGGAGGTATGGAAAGGCAAAGAGCTCCACAGGCGCTTCGATCGGGCTCTTTATGGGTCCGATGTAGACTTTTAGCGTCCGCGGCCTGGCTACATTTCGGTGATCTCTTCGGTGAACTAAAGGTTTTGTCTGTGCGATTATGGACGAAGCTATCTTGACGAATAACTACCGGAGGCATATTATGAAGGACGGGACGGTTGACTTGTGTTGGGCATGCCACCGTCCGGGTGAGTCCATCAGACATATTATCTCTGGGTTTTTTCGTCTGGCTAACGGCGAGCACTTGCACAGGCACAACCAGTAGTCAAGATTTTCCATCAGCAATTTTTTATTATATAAACTCGCTTACATATGTGCTTACAACTTTGCGACAACTCGTTTTCTCCATCGCGTTGAGCATTCTGATATCCCAGAATTTGATTCTTATTAGCGACACTGTCGGATAGTGAACCAACCGATTCGATTCCTTGCTATGAAAATTGATTTAAAAAAAATCCAACAATGCAGTTTTAGTTTTCATCGAAATCGGGCTAGAGACTTCTTCAGTGTTTTTCGAAATTCCTCATAGTTTCGGATTTGGCCATCCACGCACACTTTAAAAGCTGAACTGCGGCGTTAAATCAGCGACAGAAGTGACATGGGCAAGTCATTAAACGATATTGAACCAAAGATGTCACTTAGGTCGCTGATAAATTGGCGCAGTCAAATGAAAGCTAGGCAACCAATGAAACGGCTGATTAAGCTATTTGGCTGCGACATATATATTTTATTTTATTTTTATTTTATTTATTTAAGGAAAAACTAACAGTAGCAAAATTGTCATACTATCTTAAATATTAAATTTTAAACAATTATGCTACCCACTACGTTCTCCACAGATAACAATGAAAAGTATTTAAAAACTTATATATTGATTGATTAACAACGTTATTTTCTCAAAAAAAAAAAACTAAGAAAGTTAACTCGAAATTGGTTCGGTACTTACACTCTCAGCAGTACAAAAAACAATTTGGTTATGTAAATAAAACAGCAAACTTATGAAAACATATTTTAAATTCATGATGCATCAATCTTATTTTCGTAGGAAAGTTTATTTTTGTTCACTGTTTTAGTATCCGCGAGTGACCGTTTACTCTGTCGTTTAATAATGAATCCCCCATCGGAAATTGGCTCTTTAATGAACATCATTATTAAAGGGCCATTCTACTTTTCGATGGACCATTTTCACTGAATGAAAAACGATTGCGTCACCATAGAAGAACCATATTCGTAGTATTAGCTTAGTAGATTAGTAGTTCTCATATAGCATTCCTCATGAATGTTCCGAATTCTACTGGTAGTTCCCGAGAGCGTTCAAACAAACAAAAAATCTCTACAGCTTCATAATGTTAGTATAGATGTCCAGCATAGTATAGATAATTAATAGATATTATATTAGCATAGATAAGTAGCTGTAGTTTATATGAACGATCATCAACTAAATCCCTTAAAAATTGCATAGTCTAAGTCTCTGTAAGATTATAAAATATCTACAGAAATCATAAACTCTCTATGAGTTGTGAACTAAACATTGCTTTTGCAATGATACGAATCAAAATTATTTAGTTTAAAATTTCCCCGTGTCATTACGACAAATTGTGAACTAAGATAAAGTGGCGGCCAATAACTGCCCAGAGGCTGTAGACAAGTGACACTCTGTCAGCGTATCAAGTCTTTAAATATACAGGACGTCCCAAGACTATAAAAACTATACATTGTATTTAAAATAATAAGGTATCCACGTTTAACTACAACTTACAAAATTCCAACTTTCTAGTACTAGGCGTCTCGTGAGCTAAACTGTAGACGGACAGACAGACGGACAAGGCGAAACTATAAGGGTTCTTTGTTGACTACGGAACCCTAATGAAATCTTCATTCAGTATTTTTTTCTATCTACAGTATTTAAGGTGCTTTCTCTCCATGTTGCAAAGTCTTGGGACGCCCTGTTTATGGGATTGAAAGACGCTATCCGAACGTTGCGTGACCAATACCTTTTGTTATGGTATTTCAACAATCAAATTCGCTGATAGAATGACACTGACACTGTCTAGAGCCTTATGACTTCGCGTCAGACTCTTACTGATTAAAACCCATCCGTGTTCCTTCTAAAGCCCTTTGCGTTCCAGAGCCGCGGTGACTCTTTCGAAAAAAATCCGCAACCCTGGCAGGTTCTGGCCCCAGCGGGCCCCGTCTCCTATGCTGACATCTCTGTGCTGTACCTGGTGGTGATCGGACAGCAAGCCACCCAACGCTCGCCGTCCGCAGGCCCGCGCCTACGGTGACCGAGGATCGCTCTGCGACTCCCGATGCCTGGGGCGTCTCCTGTAGCGGCGATTGGGGCGAAGGCCTTCCCTTTCCCACTGTCTAGAGCCGAAGGTCTATAAATATCTCTGTTTTGGTGAGTTGCAAAATGTAAAATTGCAAACATGGGCTTTTTTCGTATATTTGTGGCAGCACTTAGAGAGTTTATGTGTACGCCATATAGTTACGAATTAAATGAATCTCCGGTTGTTCGATGTCGGTTGTGTTTTTTATGTCATGGGTGATGGAATGAACCTTTGAATTCGCCTCTAGAGACGCTAGTGTAGCGTGAAGTCTCCGAAGTGTCAAATTTCAATGTTTGTGAGCTTCTGATGCGAGTTTATTGACTCATTTATGTTTACTTGCTATAACGGGCAATTTATGGCAGATGAACATATACATAGTTCTTCTACAGAAAACTGCTTTAAGTGAGTTTTTTACCAATGTCCTTTTTATATTCGTTGTAGTAGAATGGCCCATAAAATATGTTTGGAAAAATTGTTTCATTGTAATCAAATGATTTGTAAAGGAGATAGTTCGACAACAATAGTATCTCATCAATTATGCTGATGATACGAATGGAGAAACCATTTAATGCCAATTCAACCCAATTTAGTTTTCTCTATAATCACTCCATGTCAAAGTCAAAGTCAAAGTATTTATTTCAAATAAGGTACTTTTGAAGTGTCAAAGTCAGTCCGTCAAAAACATGAAGCTATTTGCACGTTCCAATAGAGAAGAACGTGCAAGAAACTCCACGGACACTCTTTTAAATCATTTTATGTTTACAATAATCCTGGTTACATTAACCTTGTTGCGTCTATATATGAGAACAATGTAAAGAAAGAAAACACATTTTATAGTATCAAATATTAAAATGAGGCAGTGGCAACTAAGGGATGACCAGTCTCCACTGATGCGCCCGTTCACGAACATGACGCGTGCATCAGCACCATTCAGCTCAACTCGTTTATCGATGTCGATCGTTTTATCACTGCTTTAATAATCGTTTAATCTTTTGAATCAAAGTGATGTTAGAGCGGTTAAGCACTGCATCCGATCCAAATCCTATCAGTACGTATGAAATTGACAAATTTTTCATGTAGGTATACGCACCCTGAAAAATGACAAAATACTTAATCATCTTAAACATCAACAAAACAAAAAACATCTTAAAGGTAATAAATAAATAACAGTTATTTATGATACTAGTGCGGTAAGTTCGTTTTTACAAACGAGTAGATGAATGAGGAACCTTCGTGACGAGTCTGTAAAAACGAGTTTGTAAAAACCAATTTTCGCACGTGTGCCATACGTTTTTCAACACATTTGCGAGAAAACAGTACATGATAGGTAATGAAACAAACTTTTAGTTTTGAGATATCAGTTGGAAAGTCGCAACAATCTTTGACGTTCCATATATGAAAACAGCGCGAATTTGCAAATGGCGCTGCAGGTGCGTGGTGAAAATTAGAACTACATCTTTTGTCCCACGTTCTCTTTAGTATTCAAATGAGACAAACGTATTATTTTATTGACAGCTTATTTTATCCAGTAATGTGAAACTCCTTGGTAGAACTCTTATATTTTTTAATTGTAAATAAATTAAAAACCTAAAGGATACGCACGACGCTATACAACTAGGAGTGCGGTAAAATAGGTACTATGATGAGAGTACCTATTTTACCGCACGTTCCATTGTAAGGTTAGTAACTTTTGAACAATGCAGTAATGGAATGTGTAATGTGATCGATGTCATTTATCCGTTGTAACGTGAAGAGGTCAGGCAGACAGAGCTACTTTTGCATTTATCGATATTGATAGATCGATTGAGGCCGTCAGTGGTCGCCGACGTCGCCGACGCCTAGCGACACCACTGCCTGCTCAGAATTGTATGCACATTGTGTCATCATCGTCGATTTATTTATCTAGGGGTATAGTAGCGCGCCAGGCCAAGTTCCGGCCTAACACACGCAGTGTGTATATCGCACGAAACATTTCAAGCTGTTGGGGGCTGAGTGAAGTAACCCCCTCATAACTTTGCTTGTAATGATCAGTTTATCTTTTTTGATAAACCGTTTCAAAACCTGCCCGATAATAATTTAAACATTTCACAATCATGAATTATTTTGCTTCGGAAGAGTTACTGCAGCCCTGGAACGCAAATGGCATTTGGAGGAACACGGGTGACTTTTTGTCAGTAAGAGTCTGACACTCCCTTCCGCTTCGCCCAGAGTGGAAGGAGTAAGAACAAAATCTTATTCCGTAACTACACTTTTGAAACAATAAACTGTTTGTCTGACTATGAGACCGTTACAGTTATAATTAAGATATGTATAACTAACCTTCTTTTTACCATTTAATGCTTACCTACCATTAGAAAAAAATCAAGTCATCGTTATTAATTTATTTCTGTTTTTATTTTATTGGCATATAGCAGAGGTCATTTTACTTAGTTTTTTTAGTGATAAACATTTTTACTTCCATATCAATGTGGGCACGAGCTATAACTCTGCTTACACCACCTTCAACGAATGACACATTGCAGTAGATACGACCTTTAGTAAACGGGAAACCTTTCGGTACATATGGGAGCATCATGTTTTTCAAATGATATTTACCCTGTAAAAATAAGAAGACATGGTTAAAAGTCCCAATGTACTCGTAGGGCTTATTAGATATCTTAAATGAAAAATCGAATGCGATTTGCTCTAATTCACAAAATCGGCAAAACAATGAATCCCACAACTCATGATCCACTGGCTCCAGCCAAAGATGCAAGTCTCCCATGAACCCCAGCTGAACTTTGTTGCGGCTATTGATGAATAATCATGGCACAAAAAAAATTTGACGCTTTTTTTTTTGGGAAAAATTGGGACAAGTCGGCCACACTATTTGCAACCACTGCGGCTCCTGAGAGCCAGAATGGACAGTAGCGACTACCATAAAAACGCCGAGTCGATTAAATAGACGAGTCACGGGCAATCGATTCAACTGTCTTGAATCATGCAACGAAAATCAGAGAAACATAATTTTCCTTCATTATCAAGCAGGAGACAGAACAGAGATAGACCAAAAAGAAAATCTTTTTTTGGGGGTGTTCTTAATTAGCACTATTATCTTCTAAAAGACTTTCAATAAATAGTGTGTGTCAATGACTACTGTCATCGCCTGAAACACTTTCAATTCATAGTGTGTTTCAGTTACTACTGTCATTTAACGAAAGACTTTCAATGAATAGTGTGTGTCAATTACTACTGTCATGTAATGAAAGACTTTCAAATTAGTTTGTGTCAGTTACTATTGTCGTCTCCTTAAAGACTTTAAATCTAGTTAAAGTCAATTCATTTATTTTTACTAAACCATTAAAAGGCACTTTTGAATGTGAATTATACAGTTTAAAAATAAAATATTATAGCGACTCTAGTTTGTTAAATAAATGAACCGATTTTAATGAAACTTGGTATGCATACTTTAGATACCCAGATGTAAATAGCTATTTACGGACAATATAAAAAAGAGTTCCCTATATATTTTACTTACTGGAGGATAAGGACAGGCACCCGCCGGCCCTCCTAGTGCGTTTTGCATTGGTCGACCGAAAAATGGGTCAAAATTTATCATGTCACAAAGTTTATAATGCAACTCCACGAAACTGGGCTGGTATCCATTTGTAAGAAGCTGGTAAAAGTAGAATTCCGGCTGTAACATTAAACATTTTTTCTGTTACATAATACTCAAATTACACACGAAAATGAAATCCTGTGATTTCAATCTCATTTAAGGGGTTAATAAAATTGAATACTAACTGTCACTAACAGTGCCTTAAAAGACTTTTAAAAACAGATCCGTTGCGCGAGTTTAATTGAAACTGGCAATGCTTCTATAATGAGCGGCTGCACTGTAAAAGACTTAGTGGAATGCATTGTTTTCAAGTTACCTACTATTACGAATGAGACGCGAATGTTGTTTAAAAAGTGGTAGGATTGGCACTATGATGACTTAGGAAATATCGTTTGGGAGTCCCGAAGAAACTGGAATCGTTTATCTAGGCAAAGAAAGCGGGGTGGAAGGAGAAAATAGCAAATTGAACAAGAGGGTAAGAATATAAGCTTTCAGTAGGCGAATTGGTAACTTTTTTGTTTAACATGGAATTCGGAAACATGAAAACACTTACCACAATAGCGTTGCTCAGTACCACAAGAGAATGAACGTACACCTCCACATAGTGCCTCGGATCCTGTCGGCTGAGCCTTTTACTGATCAGGGTAAAGTTTTTGAAGTACCTCGTGTTCAACCACTCCACCACGGGACGCTCTGTGCTCATGTAGGTTTTCTATGACATAAATTATTTAAACGGTTACAAGAAATAATCAATTGAATTACATTCGGAGCACTGTCTAAGGTACTCATTATACCTTAAGGCCAGTGCCGGATTAAGCCAGTGCGGGGCCTGTAGCAAATTTTACTAAGAGGCCCCCTAAACTTGGCTTCATTAGGTTTCATTATCCCATTAGATAAATTGACTACCAGGAGATAAATCTTTTGCGTAGAATATAGTGTATTCACCATGAACATCTTTTTAGTCAGATTTGGGCCTACCATTTCTTCGTCAAATTTGCCTTTTTAAGTATGAACCGGACCCGGGGCTTATTTGCACGAAGTATGATCCATACCATTAATAAATAAACAAAATTAAAGACAGGTTGGGAAATATGCGTCACATCTCCGCAAAAAGGCTATGGCTCAGTACGGTAGGAGTTAGAACTCGTGTGTGAGACAGAGCCATTTAATGGAATGAATTATTTTTGTAAATCCAAGCGCGAGGCCCCCCAATGCGCGGGGCCCGTAGCATTTGCTACTCTTGCTATAAGGCTAATCCGGCATTGCTTTAGGCTTTATAATTTTAAAGTTTTACTTGCGGTTTTAGAGGGACAGAAAAAAATACACAACTTTAAAACAATTCTAAGTTAAAATAAGTTTAGTTTTGGAAGTCGTTGTCATTGTTTTCAGTATTTTCACTTTGAGTGTAATTTATATGTAAGTTTCGGAACTCAGTTGTTCCGAAACTTACATATGAACATCATTATTACGATTCGTAAAGTGACGATATTTTTAACGGAAAAAAAATCTTTGCGGTTTACTCAGTCTCTGAATTCCAGAGGTGAATTTTGCAATGCAATAAAAAAACAATATAAATTAAGTTAATAACAGTCACTGATTTTCTTGAATTATAACTAAAATAAATGAATAAACAAAAAAAAGATTAAATAAAAATCGATTTATCCGTTTAGGAGCTACGATGCCACAGACGGACACACAGATACACATGTCATATACCCCTCTTTTTGGTCGAGGTTTAAAAAGTTACAAAAAGTTTCTTACACTGCCTGATTTGCAGTGAATAATTTGGAATTGCAAATTTACTTATTTTACTTAGCAGCTAAAACTATACCCGCTAGGGCCAGAGCCTGCCAGGGTTGCGGAATTTGTTCGAAAGAGTCACCGCGGTCCTGGAAAAAAAGGGCTTTAGAAGGAACACGGATGGGTTTTAGTCAGTAAGAGTCTATTTAAAAATTGTATAGAGGAAGTATACAATTTTTGAAATAGGGCACTATCATCTAAGTACTCTTACATACGCACTTTTTCACGAAATTGGCAGGAAATAAGTCATTATTATTTTGTAGTAGTTGCTATGGGAGTATTTAGGAANGCCTTTTACTGATCAGGGTAAAGTTTTTGAAGTACCTCGTGTTCAACCACTCCACCACGGGACGCTCTGTGCTCATGTAGGTTTTCTATGACATAAATTATTTAAACGGTTACAAGAAATAATCAATTGAATTACATTCGGAGCACTGTCTAAGGTACTCATTATACCTTAAGGCCAGTGCCGGATTAAGCCAGTGCGGGGCCTGTAGCAAATTTTACTAAGAGGCCCCCTAAACTTGGCTTCATTAGGTTTCATTATCCCATTAGATAAATTGACTACCAGGAGATAAATCTTTTGCGTAGAATATAGTGTATTCACCATGAACATCTTTTTAGTCAGATTTGGGCCTACCATTTCTTCGTCAAATTTGCCTTTTTAAGTATGAACCGGACCCGGGGCTTATTTGCACGAAGTATGATCCATACCATTAATAAATAAACAAAATTAAAGACAGGTTGGGAAATATGCGTCACATCTCCGCAAAAAGGCTATGGCTCAGTACGGTAGGAGTTAGAACTCGTGTGTGAGACAGAGCCATTTAATGGAATGAATTATTTTTGTAAATCCAAGCGCGAGGCCCCCCAATGCGCGGGGCCCGTAGCATTTGCTACTCTTGCTATAAGGCTAATCCGGCATTGCTTTAGGCTTTATAATTTTAAAGTTTTACTTGCGGTTTTAGAGGGACAGAAAAAAATACACAACTTTAAAACAATTCTAAGTTAAAATAAGTTTAGTTTTGGAAGTCGTTGTCATTGTTTTCAGTATTTTCACTTTGAGTGTAATTTATATGTAAGTTTCGGAACTCAGTTGTTCCGAAACTTACATATGAACATCATTATTACGATTCGTAAAGTGACGATATTTTTAACGGAAAAAAAATCTTTGCGGTTTACTCAGTCTCTGAATTCCAGAGGTGAATTTTGCAATGCAATAAAAAAACAATATAAATTAAGTTAATAACAGTCACTGATTTTCTTGAATTATAACTAAAATAAATGAATAAACAAAAAAAAGATTAAATAAAAATCGATTTATCCGTTTAGGAGCTACGATGCCACAGACGGACACACAGATACACATGTCATATACCCCTCTTTTTGGTCGAGGTTTAAAAAGTTACAAAAAGTTTCTTACACTGCCTGATTTGCAGTGAATAATTTGGAATTGCAAATTTACTTATTTTACTTAGCAGCTAAAACTATACCCGCTAGGGCCAGAGCCTGCCAGGGTTGCGGAATTTGTTCGAAAGAGTCACCGCGGTCCTGGAAAAAAAGGGCTTTAGAAGGAACACGGATGGGTTTTAGTCAGTAAGAGTCTATTTAAAAATTGTATAGAGGAAGTATACAATTTTTGAAATAGGGCACTATCATCTAAGTACTCTTACATACGCACTTTTTCACGAAATTGGCAGGAAATAAGTCATTATTATTTTGTAGTAGTTGCTATGGGAGTATTTAGGAAAGATAGTCATGGGCCATTACAGCCTTTAAGCCCTTGTGGTTTAATCTACTTAGCTAAACTATCAATTAAGTCGTTTATATTTTTTATACAATTATGCCTGTTCCACTTTAATCTTTTGGGTCCAGAAACACACTGCAAACAAATTAGTTTCAAGTGTGATCAGAATCCATACCGCTAATAAAGCTAAAGAGATTGTTTGTTTGTTTCAACGCGCTAATCTCTGAAACTGCCAGTCGGATTGGAAAATTATTTCTGTATATGATGGCCACATTCATGAGGAAGGCTCGAAGCTATACGAGAACGGGATATGTGCGTACGAAGTCGCGGGCAGAAGCTAGTCTTAAATAAGATTGTCTGCCTGCGTCTGTGTTTCCGAACGCATACAACCTTAATCTCTTCAAAATTAGAGTGAACAGGCTTCTTCTGGGTCCAAAAAGCTGGGCATCCTAAATAGAGTGAAGCGATACTTCACGCCTGGACAGCTTTTAACCCTCTACAAAGCACAAGTCCGATCCTGCATGGAGTATTGCAGCCACCTTTGGGATGGCTCAGCTAAATACCAACTTGCCGCGCTTGACTCGGTGGAACACAGAGCTAAAAGGCTCATTGGCGACGTAAGACTGGTGGATGCCAAGCTTCACAGCTTGGCTCATCGCCGCAAGGTTGCCTGCTTGTCGGTCTTCTACAGATTGTACTTCGGGGAGAGTGTCCAGGAACTCCACGATCTCATCCCACCGGCCCCCTTCTACCATCGGACATCTAGACGCACTGCAAGTTACCATCCCTACCTTGTTGCTATTCCACCAATTCGCACTAAACGTTTCCAAACGTCTTTTATAATGCGCACAGCAAAGGAGTGGAACTCTCTGCCTGCGTCTGTGTTTCCGAACGCATACAACCCTAATCTCTTCAAAATTAGAGTGAACAGGCTTCTTCTGGGTAAGCTCGCTCCATCGTCGACTTTGTCTCTGTCATCTATGACCTAGACTAGAGTCAAGAGCAAACCCATATTAAATAAAAAAAAAAAAAAAGCTCGCTCCATAGTCGACTTTGTCTCTGTCAGCTATGACCTAGACTAGAGTCCAGAGCAAACCAATCTCAAATAAAAAATAAAAAATACGATAGGAGGACCCCGCCACTCTATGCCCAATGGACCCCGCCACTCCTGAAGACCACATTCAAAAGTGGGGATCACTGGATGAATGCCTTTTCCAACAAGCTGCATAAGATGTAATTGTGTACAATAAAGAATTAAATTATGAATTCAAGTATCAGGTGAAACCATTGAGACCAATTTTTTTTTTGTTAAGTATGGGAAATCACCAGATGACTTCTTTCACTCTTGGTGGAGCGGAAGGGCGTGTCAGACTCTTACCGACTAAAACCCATTCGTGTTCCTTCTAAAGCCCTTTGCATTCCAGGGCCGTGGTGACTCTTTCGAACAAATTCCGCAACCCTGGCAGGCTCTGGCCCTCTCTTTGAGGCGCGCGTGGAACACAACGCTCCATCGACCCGGGCCTGGTTGTGATCGGCGAGCCACTCAACACTCGCCATAAATATAACCATAAATATAATAGTATGAGTTAAAGTATCAGGTGAAACCAACGAGACCTTGAAGATTCTTATATGAATTATTGCGTAGTAACGGATGACTTCATACAACCCGTGTGTAGGGCCATGGAGTCGGAGTTCTCATCAAGTTTTCGTGACACCAGCAATTACTTGGACGACTCTTGACGTGACCAGAGGGTAGGCCTTTTTCGGACAAAGAATCGGCATTGCCATTCAACGTGATATAATTGCGACTGCGTGTGCACTTTTCCCGTTGACAGCGATGTGGACAACAATTTTCGATAGTCAAAGTCAATTCATTTATTTCAACTAGACCATTCAAAGGCACTTTTGAACGTCAAATTTACAGTTTGTAATTAAAATATTAGTGACTCTAGTTGTCCATTCGCAAAAAGTAGATTCTTATGGAGAAGAACGGACAAGAATCTCCATAGTTACTACTTTCAAATATAAGTTTTACAATATAACACTTATATACAGTACACACTTTTATACTAATAGGTACAACAAAGCAATACCAACAAAGGTAAAATTAAGTTCGCTAGCAAGGGACATGGTACTCACATATTTACAATATAATTAACAAAAATGAATCAGTGTGTGAGTTAAATTATATACACTTCTGGACACATCTATTGGCCCACCTTAGAGTTTAGGTTTCGATGGCCCCTACCGAAATATGATTGCTAGATTGAACAAAAACTGTTGATGCAGTTTTAAACCTGATACATTTTACCATCTTTTTCGATCGTATTGTTTTAAATTTGAATTCAGAATACCATACGACATGGAGCTACGCCTAACAAGTCGGATATGCGCCTTGTTAAAGGCAATTGATTTTTGAATAAAAAACATGTTTTATCAAATAAAGGTTTAATTTAATAACGCGTGTTGCCTCCATGGGCATCTACCACAGCTCTCATACGATTAGGCATAGAGTTTATCAACCGCTCTATGCAATTTTGAGGGATCATCTCCCATTCCTCTTCTATGGCAGTTTTCAACTCCTGCATCGTCTGGGCAACTGGCTGACGAGCCCTAACACGTCTTTTTAGCTCGTCCCACATGTGCTCAATGGGGTTCATGTCTGGGCTTCTGGCTGGCCAGTCCATAACTGTGATGTTCACATCCCGAAGATATTCCCTGACGATGCCGGCCGCATGGGCTCTTGCATTATCATGCATAAAAAGGAAATTTGGGCCCACATAGTCCGCGTATGGTATCACGTGAGGTTCTAAGCACTCACGAATGTACCTTTCAGCATTTAATGTTGGCAGCCGTGGTCCTGTAACAACCTCAAGTTGAGTTTTGCCGCTCGCGGATATACCGCCCCAGACAGTCCATGAGCCACCGCCATAAGCAACCCTCTCTTCAAAGCAGCATTGTGCGAAACGCTCTCCCTTACGTCGGTAGACCTTCTTCCTTCCATCATTGCCATGTAACACAATTTTAGACTCATCAGAAAAGAGTACACGGCTCCAATCTTGCTGTGTCCAATTTAAATGACTGCGTGCGAAATGAAGGCGCGCTGTTCGGTGGGCTCGCGTTAGTTTGGGCCCATTAGCTGGCTTGTGTGGTACCATATCGCGTTCTTTTAACCTTCTCCGAACAGTTCGAGCGCTCACAGATACTCCGTGGAAGTCGCGAAGTTGGTTTTGTATCTCAATGGAGGTAAGGTGACGATTTCTCAAGCTGGTCGTCACGATGAATCGATCCTGCCTTTCAGTTGTGACCCGAGATCGTGGCCTTCCTTGGCGACGAACAAAGCCGCCAGTCTCTAGGTACCTCCGATAAACATTTCGGACCGCAGATCGACTTAAATTAAGTTGAGCACTCACGTTTCTTTGGCTGTGTCCGGCCTGAATAAGTGCCACAGCTTGGGCGGCGACTTCAGGTGAAGTATCCATAGATTATTGATAGAACCTCACCTTAATGTTAAGAATAAGTAATGTTTGTTGCAAAACCAAAGATATCAATCACTTTTTCAAGAATTAAATCCAAGTAAACCAATAAAACCAAGTTTTCTTAGTATTCGATTGTTTGATATCAACAAACAGGCTCCAAATTGTCTTTTGTTTCTTTAAATTCTGTGTTCGAAATTCAAAAAAAGACTATTGAATGAAATTGTGAATGTGCCAGGTTCAAAACTGCATAAAAACTTTTTGCTCGACCTAATATAAAATTTTAGCTAGGACCAAACGAAACTGAAAATACAAGGTGGGCCAATAGATGTGTCCAGAAGTATATTAAAAAAACAACAGATAGTACACCAGTAAATTATATACAGTAAATAAATCAACAAGTTTGACTTTGTCTACTACACCCTAGATCGTCCTATAGAGCAGGTCCAGCATGTTTCCAAGCATTCTTATCGGTGTCTTAAAAACGTTTGAAGGGTTCAACAGTTCATCTGTAAATTAATTTATGTCAAAAGAAGGATATTTAAATTAATATATACTTACACTCTCAGTACGGCACCTAATATTTTGGTAGTGCCAGCAAATAAACAAACCAAATAAAATATATTTTAAATTCATTTGTTTTAGCAAAGCTGTACAACTTGCTTTTTAGATATCAAACAATCTTTTAAAAAAGCAAACTAGATGGCAGGTCCTTACTTGTACAATAATGCTATATAGCTTCTAATCTGAACTAATTTTCTACGTGGCCTTGGTTGGTACATTAAACAAAATGGAATCCATTACCAAAATATAAGTATCTAGTTATACTGATGACCAGCTGGTCAAAAGTACAACAGAATTTTTTTATTAATTTTAATGGCTACACGCGTGAATACCTGTCTATAAGTATTATAAGCCTTAATTTCTTATTTCCTGCCAATTACACGCTTAATTGTGCATGTACGCAGGCATTATAGACGTTCATGTACTTAGAAATTATAATATGAACTTTTTGAAGTAAAAACTTCTTTAGCGGCGTTGTGCACTTTTTGGGATGGGTAAAAAATGTTAAACTCGCGTCAGGACACGTGACCTGATCGAAAATTCGTAAGACGGAGGGAAAGTTCTGAAGTGTTAAATTTTTTATATAATATAAATTGTCATGTTTGTGTACGATAGCGCAATAAATGAATATTTTATTTTACCACATACATGATAGTACTTTTATACTGATAATAATAATATAATAATAATAATAATCATTTATTTGCATAAAACATGGTATAAAATGGTGTTAAAGTAAAT
>NDFZ01004036.1:0-48374 GCA_002192655.3 Mamestra configurata
TTAGTGTGCGTTGCAGTAGGGAGTTTCATACAAAGAATACTGCACGGCTCGAGTTGATATGGTGACGATCTCTTTCCGAGTTGTTGTTTGTTGTTGTCGATGTTTTCTAGTCTAGGTCATAGATGACAGAGACAAAGTCGACGATGGAGCGAGCTTACCCAGAAGAAGCCTGTTCACTCTAATTTTGAAGAGATTAGGGTTGTATGCGTTCGGAAACACAGACGCAGGCAGAGACTGTACCTTAAGTAGTGATTTCTGGGAACTTTATTTATTTTTTTACACAAATGTACAGAGATGATTATGATTTACTTTGCCAGACATAATAATACTCTGTCTAAATGTAACGCAATAATGTAACAACGATTTTTTGATGTGAAACATCTATAGCCGCTGCCGCGGGAAAAACCGATTGTTGGCGTGGTGACGCATGCCGTGGCGACGCGTCGCCACTCTATACAATGGTATATATTTCTGTCGTAATCTGTTCTTTTATGCATATTACTTGTACACAATCATTTCGATGTTTTTTTTTAATTTTTGTTCATGTCATACATCTTATCTGTACAAAAAATTTCGATGTTTCACATTTGCCAGGCACCCCGTTACGGCTCGCATTTTTTTTTTGTACTCAGAAGGTGTTCTAATTTCTTTTTAATTAAGAATACTTTTATAGCATTTAATTTAATAAGTTATACCGACGCACGTATATTGTGTGGTATTATTACTTTCTTGCTTTAAATATGTACTTATTCGTCATATCTCCGATGATCTGATCCGATCCGGCGTGATGCGACAATGTGACAAGCATTGTCGCATCACGCCTACCTGCAGGAGCCTTAGGGTTCCAAAACTTACGGCCAGTAAAGAGGATTGGGCAAGGCTTTAGTTTCCAAGCTTTGCCTGTATTCTGTGAAGCTTCCGAGACTCAGTGCAAATTGTATGGAAAACTAACCTAGATATTCGCTTTATTTCTGCGTGGAACGGTTTAGGAAATAGGTTGCAAACATGTTCAAGCACACTTAGTAATAGATTTCTCTCTTCCTCCTGCCTTTTTTTTTTTAAGGATGGGAAATCATCAAATTACTTCTTCCGCTCTGGGTTGAGCGGACGGGCATGTCAGACTTTTACTGACTAAAACCCATCCGTGTTCCTTCTAAAGCCCTTTGCGTTCCAGGGCCGCGGTGACTCTTTCGAACAAATTCCGCAACCAGGGCAGGCTCTGGCCCTAGCGGGCCCCGTCTTCTATGCTGACATCTCTTTGAGGCGCGCGTGAAACACAACGCGCCATCGACCCGGGCCTGGTGGTGATCGGACAGCGAGCCACCCAATGCTCGCCGTCCGCAGGCCCGCGCCTACGGTGGCCGGGGATCGCCCTGCGACTCCCGACGCCCGGGGCGTCTTCTCCTGTTGCGGCGGTTGGGGCGAAGGCCTTGCCTTTCCCTCGCGCGGCCCGCCTCCTCCTTCGCTAGCATTACTGCTTCGCAGAAGGAGGTGACCGCTTCCCAAGCCTCCTCGCTCCGGACCATGGATTCAACCAGGGCCGGACGCGAGAGGTTGCCGCCGCCGATCGCCTCGACGAGGACACGGCGGTGCTCAGCCCAAGCAGAGCAGACCTCCACCGTATGCTCCACCGTGTCCTCCGGGCGATCCTCACAGTGCTGACACCCGGGCGTGTCCTCCCGCTTAATCCGAAACAGGTACCTCCCGAAACAGCCGTGTCCGGTAAGCACCTGCGTCAGGCGGAAGGTGAGGACGCCGTGGCGCCTATCCAGCCACTCCTCAAAGAGGGGCCTTACCGCCGCAATAGTGGCGTGCCCATCTTCCCCCTACCCTTATCCCAATTTATTTGGGGTCGGTGCAGCATATTTTCTCTTCAGTAAATCTCTATTCAACGTCATTTCAATAATCATCTCTTTTCTAAATATCATATAATCCATTAATCGTTTCTTTTGACGTCCTCTTTCCTTATAACCGTCCACATTAATACTCAAAAATCAATAAACAATATCAAATCAAATTAGCTTTGCACCTTGCTAAATTACAAAAATGTGTTCATTTCAATAAAAGCTTGGAAAGCAAGTTATCTCTAATAAGAATAAGTGAAACTATTTTTTTGTCAGAATTAAACATTTTCGCCCTAAAAAATGTCGTTAAAAATAAATACTTTTTTTTATTTATTAATTTCTTTTTTTTATAATTGTCAGAAATGGCCTATAAATTGAAATTTTGCTTGAATTGCTATCGCAAAAAAAAACTGATATTAATAACTTGCGCTAACTGATAATGTTCAATTTTGTTAGTTAGTGAATTAAGACACCCATTAAATTAATTTTATCAAAAAAAGTAGTTAATTTTTAACTAAAATGTTTATTTTACTGACCTACCTGTAAAACAAGAGCTCTTCTACAAATGCTTCAAACAAAAATATTTTTCCCAACGAGTTATTATTGAAATAAAACGCGAGGGTTAAATTTTTACGGGATACATTTTAACATACTTCCCTGCCTATATACATATACTCTACACGTTAACGGCAAAACATCAGAGTTAAGAATTATTGCAAAGTTAGCCTAATTTTCGACGTAATTTGCCTGGACTAGCGGCCAGAGTTTCGAATATTGTTTTTGAATTTAACTGTGAGCCCTACCTCACACGTTACAATGTGACCCCCACTATCCATTAATGTGACCCCCACTATCCATTGTATACCTAAATTATTTAATGTAAACCAATCTGTTTTGTTCGGTTTATGCTTAAGGGTTTTTGTTGAAATAAATTATTATTATTATTACTAACATAGGTGACCTACATTGGTGGGCATTATGGGGAAAAATCATTTCGGTTAACAAGCACGAAACAAAAAACCATACGGCATCCGAATACTTCTGTTCTGACGTGTCCAACATTAATTGAATAACCCAGTATAATAAAGAAATCTATATACAAATGCCGGTCTCGTTTCACCATACAAATAGGAGCCAGCGGGGCGTCTGATATGATCGGAGTGAATTATCACATCGTTTTTCTGACATGGCACACTCGTAACGATAACAAGTATTTTGGGGTACCGTTATTGGATATTCTTTTGGGTTGAATAATCGGAAACTTAAATGGGGTCTGGTACGTTGATCAGTTGATGTGTGAAGTCGACTATTTAATCATTTGATAACAATTAGCACGTGACTAAATAGCTGTACGGGTCGATTTATAATCAACGCTTTTTGAAGGTGATTCAATCTCTGAATGCACCGAAATTTTGCTATTTGTGGTACCTACCTAGGAAGCTCCTAAACAATTCACGTTGCAGTCGGGTTCCTTCTAATAATCATTGTTTTCCTAGTTTATTCTTAACACCAAAACAACTTATATTACAGTGATAATAAAGACGACCTAACTCAAATTCTCATAGAGATAAATGTGGAGATAAATAAAAGTTATTTATCCACGCGAGCATAAAAAAGCTCTCAACGTTTTAAGGTTTAGTTCAACCTTAAGTAAAATAGCTCGTAATTAGGTGCTAGAAAACAGCTTAACATTCTCGTCTAAATAAGATTTATTTAGACGAGAATATTACGACTTGTTACAAATATTTGTGTTAATTACGGCCGCAACCCACACAATTATTAACATGCAAAATTAGAGCAACTTGAAAGTTTTGAGCCCAAGGGCTTATCATATAAAGTTAGAAGTTTACCTACTTCAAATTAACAGACTAGGCGTTTGAAGTTGGAGCAAGGAGGCTTGGGAAGCGGTCACCTCCTTCTGCGAAGCAGTAAGGCTAAGGCGTAAGAAAGGCATTCCTTCGCTCCAACCGCCGCTACAGGAGAAGACGCCCCGGGCGTCGGGAGTCGCAGGGCGAACCCCGGCCACCTTAGGCGCGGGCGTGCGGACGGCGAGCGTTGGGTGGCTCGCTGTCCGATCACCACCAGGCCCGGGTCTATAGCGCGTTGTGTTCCACGCGCGCCTCAAAGAGATGTCAGCATAGAAGACGGGACCCGCTAGGGCCAGAGCCTGCCAGGGTTGCGGAATTTGTTCGAAAGAGTCACCGCGGCCCTGGAACGCAAAGGGCTTTAGAAGGAACACGGATGAGTTTTAGGCAGAAAGAGTCTGACACGCCCTTCCGCTCCACCCAGAGCGAAAGAAGTCATTTGATGATTTCCCATCCCTAAAAAAAAAGAGTTTGAAGTTACAAGTCTAACCACAATCCTCGGTTGTCTTGCATACAGCAACTCTCCCTAATATTTGTAAATATCCCTAATATTTATAAATAAATAAATTTGTGACTCTTTTTCTGGACCATATTTACTGTAGATATACTTGGTAAATGTTATCGCTAAACAATCTAAAGGCTCCTCCCACAGACAGGCGCGACGCAACAATCCAGCAATGATAGGTATGGTAACGCGTTTATAAAGAATCCGTATTCAATCTCTAAAGACAAAATAAAAATTGTCGTTTCGTTGTCGCATTGTCTCGTCGCCCCTGTCTGTGGGAGCCTGTTAAGCAGACACTTTGCTCATATTCCCAGCCATAGAATACGGACAGTGGAACTGAGGTGTCATAAATTCTATAAATTCATGTTGCCCGTTATTAACTTTAATTAAGCTTCATTAAGGTCCAAACAGTATTTGATTAAATACTAAGTAACTATTTAATATTTAAATCAGATGGTTCCAAATTTGTAGCATTAAGTAGGCAAATGAAGAAATCCAATTCGCTTTAAATAGCTCCAGATAAGATAATGCCTGATTTAAAATAAAAAATTGTACCTATAAGATCAGCACAAATTCTATGATTTTTCTAAAGCATGCAAATTAACTTAAATTAATCAACAAGCCAACTTAGAAACAGCGATATCAAAATTGACTGTTATTTTGATACCATTAAATATTTATTAGTTCGTTAAATGAGATGTTTTAAAATATCAGACTCTTTGATCGAGGACGCCCACTTAAAAATAAACCTATTTAGTATGAAGGTTGCATAGTCGATTAATTAACTCGAATAAAAATGGTAAAACCGCTATCTGACTTTTGTAATTTAAGAAAAAACACCTAAACATTCCATCGATTTTCTAAGTTTTAAATTTTCTCAAATCATAATAGTTATATGTATCGAAAATAACAAATAAAAGAGCTCTGTTCAAGACAGGCACGGCGCGTGACAATGCGACAGCACGTAAGTACACCCAGGGTTGCGGAATTTGTTCGAAAGAGTCAACGCGGCCCTGGAACGCAAAGGACTTTATGAGGAACACGGATGGGTTTTAGTCAGTATCTCAGAAAGAGTCTGGCACGCCCTTCCGCTCCACTCAGAGCGGAAGAAGTCACAGATAACAAGTAGACAAAGTAAGTACTCAGATTTGCGTTGTCGCGTAGTCGCGCCGCGCCTGCCTACAGAAGCCTTGAAAATAATGTTCTACGACATACCTATAAAAATTGTCGCAAACTCAATTTCATGGTAAATTCCTCACATTTTCCCTTTCTTGCATTTGATTGAGGAAAATTCAGTCAATCCGAGACGGGAGTGAACTCGTGTCTCCAAATTAAAGGGTAAATGTTTTGACCTTTGACAAGACACCATTCCTTATCGTATAGACGCTTTTGCCTCATTTGATTGCACGGTGACCTTTACCATAAGTGTTGACGCCATATTGGAATTTTCTATATTCAGGAATGGCATTTCTGAACGTGTGATGTAATTATTCATATGAAAAGGAAATGAAAAAACCCTGGAACATAAATCGGTCGCTGTTTACTGGAAGCTGAAATGAACTATACTTAATTACGTAGCCTTGGCATTTTTCAGTACCATTGTTTGCGATCAGCTGTGCAAAAACAAAGAATTGCAGTAGCAACTAATATCACAAAATTAGTTATACTGGACTTCATTAGATACATACATTAGAATACCTACCAAATGAAAAAAACGGTAACATATTTTACTTTAATTTTATTAATCCACTAAATCTTAGCACGGAGTGAAGCAAAAACCAATATTATTAATTTATTAGATATCTTACATTGATAGTCCATAAATGGACGAACTTTTTACTGAGAGACGTCCTAACATTTTATCTCGTTCCATATCAGCGTAGGTATCCAATCAATAAATTAAACATGATCGGCAAAAAAGAGCATTAATTAATTATTCTTACTACTATTATAAATGCGAAAGTTCGGATGGATGTAGGTATGTTTGTTACTCAATTACGCGAAAAGCGGAACGGATCTAGATGAAAGGAGACGATGCATGATTCCTATAAATTTAACCCAGCTCCGGTGCGAACATTTTATATCTCATTTTGTAGAGTAAAAAGAGTAGTAAAATAATATAACATCACCATCGCTCTTTCTAGTTGCTAACATGATTTTTTTGCTTATAGAAGTTTGTTGGTAGGATTTCTTTGCTAAGCCCTGCAGCCTAAACGGCTTGATGGATTAAAAAAACGAGGAATCAATAGATTTGCCGTGATACACTAAGTGACACATGCCATATGGATTTGAAAAAAAAAACAAAATGGCGGTTATAAAATCCGTCGTATGTTTTGAGACTTGGTCATGTGGAGTATCAAAATAAAAGGTTCAATACAACGATTTTCAAAAATGTCAAGTCACTTTATTGGTGAAAACAAACCTGGTAGATGTTTATTCTTAATGAAAACATTAGGAACAATAGAATTTCTTTTCATCTAATTTTAATGCAACTTTGAATTCTGTTTGACTTCAATGATAAGTAATAAGCTTGTATTTATTCATTTAACTTAATTAATTATGAATATTTTTAACCAAAATGAGTTTTTGTGAGAACGCCCAACAATCTTCATCGGGAAAAAACAATATGTTAGCCAACCGACAGAGAGATAGTGGTAGAATATTCTATTACTACCGTTCCTGCTCTACAATCTGAGATATAAATCATCAGCGACGGAGCTGAGTTAATCTTAGGGTCAACTCACACCGAGACGCGACGCGTCGCGACGCGGCTTTGATTTAGCGCTGCGCAGCGCGGCGCCGCGAGACGCCTCGCGGCGTCGCGAGACGTATCTTAAAATCGTACCATCAACGGCGCCGCGCGGCGCAGCGAGACGCCGCGCGGCGCAGCGGAACGTGTCTACTCGCCGCGGCTGTGCCGCGGGCGACCGTCCCGCCCTCCCCCACCCGCAGTTATCATTTGCAAGCGCATGAGAACGACGTATATTATATCTGGCGGGTGCATTATGGAGATCGATGAGAAGTTAATTTTTTTTGTGCAGCGCTACGAGTGTTTGTATAATGTATTGTCAAAACAATATCAAATCAAATCTAAACGAAGTCTGGACGGAAATAGTAGGCAAGTCGCCACAGCGGCCTCAGGCTGCGTCTCGCGGCGCCGCGCTGCGTCGCGCGGCATCGAGAGACGCAGCACCGATCTTGCACGCCGCTCGTCACCGCTGCGTCGCGATACGTCGCGCTGCGCCGCGAGGCGTCTCGAGGTGCAGCGCTGCGCAGCGCAACGTATCTCAATTCTCACAATTAAATGTGTATCGTTTCGTGTAGTAAATAAAGTATATTTTGAGTCGCTCTATGTAAAATCTGCGCGCAGCGTCGCGTCGCGTCGCGTCTCGGTGTGAGTTGACCCTTAGACTGTGTCCTTTGGCATACATAGCATATTGGCTTTTTATCCCATGAGTATTTTTAGTTACCTTGCGATAATTTCCGAAATACACACGGACGAAGCCGCTGCACTGGCAGAAACTAGAAGATTATAAATAATCGTGAAACTAATAGAATAAAAAGCTTATAAACTAAAAGCTATTAGTGCTTGTTATTAATTCCATTCTCGTTCACTTGGGGGCAGCACTGATCTAAAACGGTAAGGGATCTTCCCTTCTGAAGGGTGACTATAGTTATTGTGTTACGTGAGACAATCTTGACACTGTTAATAATATTTTTTTTTTTGCCTGACTGATCTGAAAAGATATTTATTATTTCATAAAATACCTACTCATGCATGTAAAGTGATTCAAACTCAAATTACAGCACCCATTACTGATTAAAAAAAAACTACTTAAAACAGGTTTCGGCAACACCACTTAAAACTCATTTATATTATTTATTTTTTCCAAGTTATAAACACTAATAAAGAAACCTTTTAAGATTTACACGACACCATAATACTTATCTACTCAAAAAATAAAACCAGATCGAAAAACTTAATATTTGTTGTTGACTCTTCTCGCCAAACCGGTTGGGAATAAATCGATGCCGGTGTTTGTCGTAAAACAACTTTGACTATCAGCAACGCGCAATGTTTAACAATTTCGCCCGATCCCTTGTAAACTGATTAAACTGTGAACGTCAAAAGGTCAGAACATCAAAGATGACAGTGACGTTTATTGGCAACTAGATTTTTGTCTGCGATATCGTTTGAATTTTAATGGGCTTTTCATTTTCGGCTCCTATGACTTAATGATGTACTCTCGGTTGTTTTCTGTTTTCATGAATATAATATTAACCAGTGGTTACTATGCTTCCGTATCAAAACGTCATATTCTCAATACGAACTATTAGCAAATCGTCCTATTACGGGCAGAAGCTATTGATCGCAAAAAAAACTGTCTATATTTCCGTGTAAAACTTTAAAATCTTAACAGAACGGAAAAGTACAGTCGTATGACTGTACTTTTCCCATTCTCTTGTTTTTAGGACATTCTGCTAATGGGAAGATTTGCGAATAGGACGATTTGCTAATATTACGCTTTGAGAACAGGATGTTTTGATACGGAGACGTTACTATGTAGTATTTGTCTCAGATTAGAATAAGTAATGAGATAACCAGAAAATCATGATTCTTCTGCTTTTATTCCAATTTACTTGGAATCTACGCATCATATTTTCTTCTTCCATCATACCTCTAAAAAGGCTTTGGCTTTTGCATCTCAGAAGTCATTACCTTTTTAGCCAAAATAATATGATGATACAAAAAAATATGTATATATTTGACGGTCCATTTCCTTTTATACTTTAAAGAAAAAGACATCTCCACAGAATACCCACGCACAATATTAGATAAACCAGCTATTGACATGACACTAATACGTAAACATCGGAAAATTCGGAAAAGTCATGTCCAATCTGTGGGTACAAACACAACCCTAAATAAACAGGTTCGACGAGAAATTTCAGGAATTATCTCACTTTGTTGGTATACGATGGTGACCGCACTTAGCCCTGTGGGGCTAAAAATAGCCCGCATGTATAGCCCGCGTGTATTCATTGAGCCAATTCATGTGGAGTTAATTCTTGTTGCTCATGGAGGCTTTCATCGTGGCTCGGTGTTATGGAAATGCTTTATTTTTAGCCATTTAGCCTACTTAGGCATGTACGTATAAATGTGGTTCTACTTTTATGTTAAGCCTGTCAATGTGTGTTGTTTGAAAACGTTGAATGGAACAGTAATTTGTTTGCTGACCGATGTGAAACGTGTGTTTTAATTTTCAGCTATTGGGTACACTAATATGTATTATAAAAAAACACAGGCCTCTTTTATTAAGGATCTTAATTGCGTGAGATTACCTTTTAACAATTTTAGTTCTTTTGACATACTGGCTGTCATAACAATGTTGTTCTAAATTCATTTTATGCCTACCTGTCAGTCTGTCGTTTGAATATCGTTGAATGTAACCGGACTATAAACATGTTTTGGTTGCTGATCAATATGAATCGTATGGTTTAATTTTCATCCGTAATAGATGAACATAATTCGTTACTAGCTTTCGTAGATTTTTATAGAAAAAAAGTAATACATGCAATTTGACGATAGTGTAACTTTCTGATATAAAATTTTCGTAATTGGTTCCTGAGATTACTTTTTACACACGTAATAACAATGTTAGCTTTTAACAATTTTCATTCTATTTACTTACTGGCTTGCAGCGGGGCTCCGAAACTATTCACGGCTGCAATGGAGAATGTATTTAAGGTTTTGGACTGGAGAAGTCTAGGCATCAATATTAATGGTAGTACATCACTCGCCTTCGATTTGCCAACGATATAGTCTTCATAGCTGAGACTATGGAGGACCTCAGTACAATGCTCGATGACCTCAGTAGAGTTTCCGAAAGAGTGGGTCTTAAAATGAACATGGACAAAACCAAGGTCATGGTAAATACACATGTTGCACTCACTCCTATCATGATCGAAGACTACACTCCGGGACAAACGGTCCAGTTAGGTATGGCAAACTACGAGAAATAGGTCAACAGTCGATTCCGACTGGGCTGGGCGGCGCTCGGGAAGTTGCGGGGTATCTTCTCGTCTCATATACCAGTGTCTCAAGACGAAAGTCTACGACCAGTGCGTGTTGCCAATGACTTATGGAACTGAAACGTGGTCGTTCACAATGGGCCTTATCAGAAGGCTTAAACTCACCCAAAGAGCATTGGAGAGGGCAATGCTCGGAGTTTCCTTACGTGATCGAATGAGGAGTGACGATATCTGCAAGAGAACCAAGTCTACCGACATAGTCGATGGGGCCAAAAAGTTTCTGAGTAGCGACCGCGTACCGGAAGACGCAGCGTTAGAAGGCCTCCCACAAGGTGGACCGATGACCAGCCGGTAGCCGATGGATGCGAGACGCACAGGACCGGTTGTTGTGGCGACATTTGGGGTAGACAAATGTCCAGCAGTCTTTCGGCTGATATAATGACTGGCTTCTATAAAATCTAGGTAGATACAGAGGTAATTTCTTAATATAGCTGCTATGTATATACAACGGAAGCACACTAAGGCAGAAAAATATTAAAAACACAGTCTATATCCTAGCATGTCTTGATTTCCCCAGGGTTGAGCGCAAAATAGGTACCTAAGCCACTCAGACAGCCCGCTCTGTGTCAAACCACATTAGACAATGAATCGCTAAAGATAGTCTTAAAGTTCATTAGAACAAAATACATGAAGCCTGACTACATAAAACTCCGTAAAGATTCTTAAGTCTTTAACAAAATAAGTATCAGATTATTACAATACCTATTTTTTTTTTTTTTTTAATATGGGTTTGCTCTTGACTCTAGTCTAGGTCATAGATGACAGAGACAAAGTCGACGATGGAGCGAGCTTACCCAGAAGAAGCCTGTTCACTCTAATTTTGAAGAGATTAGGGTTGTATGCGTTCGGAAACCCAGATGCAGGCAGAGAGTTCCACTCCTTTGCTGTGCGCATTATAAAAAACGTTTGGAAACGTTTAGTGCGAATTGGTGGAATAGCAACAAGGTAGGGATGGTAACATGCAGTGCGTCTAGATGTCCGATGGTAGAAATCCAGATAAAGAGATCATTTTTTACTAGCCTAATCTATGTCCCACTACTGGGCAAAGACCTCCCTTTTCTGATTCCATCCCTCTCTTTCGTGTGCGATATCTTGACTAAGTTTGACCCGCAAAAGGACCCAGCACAAATGTTTTTGACGTATAGTGACGTAATATTTAATTTTACTATTTATAACTATGGTATGTACTCGTTTCGCACATAATATTTATTTGAATTGGGAACTATATTCATATTTTAACCGATTTCAAAAAAAGGAGGAGTTCCTCAATTCGATTGTATTTTTTTATGTTTGTTAGGTAATTCATAACTCCGTCATTTATGACCCGATTTGATTTTTTTTTTGTGTGAAAGGATATGGGGTTCCGATTGGTCCCAAATAAATTTTATCAAAATCAGTTCAGTAGTTTAGTTTTTAAATCAAAATAGCTGGAGAAAATCGAAAATATATCATCCAAGTAAATGAAATTGTGTTTCGCTTTCCTGTGATTTCCAAGTGGTGTTGATAGGTTTTTAGTGGTACCAAAAGTGTAAAATTAAAAATCGGTATTTTGGCTGTTTCTTCGTATTTTAACACCGACTTCCGAAATTAAAGTTATTTTTATTTTTTTGTATGATACAAATTGTGTATGTTGCATAAAATTTAATCAAAATACTGTGGGGTTGTAGTTTCTTATACCTATTCAAAATGCACTTAGGTTAACGATACTATACGTCAAAACATTTGTGCTAGGCGTTCTGATCCTCACACTACCTCCAAAATAAATGGTTTAAATTATAAAATGCAGATTTTTGTAATTTCACATTCTTTTGACGACTATTTTCCGGTTTAAAACGGCAAAGTGAAGCCGAAGACTCATTCAGAACAAGCATTTACATCGACGTGACAGAACCTTTCTCAAAATAAGTCCTTCCATTACCAATAATGCCCCCAAACAGAATGTTACCCAACTCATCTCTATTTATCTTAAAGGCTCGCAGACAGGTGCGACACGAAAATGCGACAAACTGTTTTCATATATTTTTCTCTTCCTCACTTCTCTATCTTTCAGCATTTTTAAAATGCGACAACGACGTGATGTGACGTGCTGAAAGAAATTGCATAGAGCAGTTTAAGAAGAATTAAATGAAAATGTGTTGTCGCATCGTTGTCGCACTGACGCATAGCACCTATCTGCGGGAGCCTTTAGAGCTCCAAAACTTTTAGCACAGTGAGTATAGTGTGACTACTTTGAAAGCGTAGGATAGTCCCCTGTGGACAGCTTTTATCCCCAAATTGGATTAATTATCGCTTACGGATGAACAACAGCGGGGGTCGAACCATTGTTGTCTGCTCATAAGTTTTGTGACGCCGGCTTCGTGTTTCTCGTTTTGTGGTGAGGGCCTTGTTTTGGTTGAGGAGATAATAATTATAATTGGTGAGTAATTAAGCCGTATGTTTATAAAAACTGGCCAAGTGCGAGTCGGACTAGCGTGTAAAGGTTTCCGAAAGAATTTCATTATTTTTACATGTTATTTGAACACTATAGACTTCTAATAGGTTTTCCTGTATTCTATAAGGCAAAGAAATATTATCTACATTTTTTTTTTCAAAAATTCAGGCTCAGTTGTTTCGGGGATAAGGGTAATTTATCGTCTAATTTCTTAAATAACTTCAAAACTATTTATTTTAAAATCATGATAAAATATATTGAAACCCTCACGGTAAGCCCTTTCATTTGATTTATACGATACGGTATCTACAAAAAAATCTTTTTTTTTTAAGTTTCTTGTTTGTCCCCAAAAAGTACCCCCATACTCAAAATTTATTTATGAACGTAACGCGTCTGCGTTTAAGTCACAGAAGGTTGGTTATACGTGTACCAAATTACAACTGAATCGGTCCAGTAGATTCGGAGAAAATCGGCTGTGACAGACGGATAGTCAGAAAGACAGATCGACAGACAGACAGACACCCGAGTGATCCCATACGGGTTCCATTTCTTACGTGTGTTCGGAACCCTAAAATTAAGCGGGTGTTTTTGTGGATCAAGTGCATGAATTCTCTTTTTCGCGCAATATGATAGACTGGCCTTTGACCACTATCTCACTTGATGATAAGCCATGGTGGATTGAATAGCATCTAACACATTCACTCTTGGTTTTATGACCCCGAAGTTAAATCTATCAGAATTCACAGAGTCAGACAACTGAGGCATTCCCAAAACTAATTAAATGTCCATTATGTTAATGGATTAGGATTGTGTTCATCTATTCGCTCGCATTACCTACTTTACACGTTGTCTTGGCTACGAGATAGCTTAATTAACTGGTGTGTGTGGGTGTGCCCAAACCAGACACATGTAATAGGTGATCCATGTTTTCTTAGTTCAATTGTATCGTTCAAGGGTCGTTCTAAATACCGTACGACCCCGTAAGGGTAAGGATACATCCGGACGTTTGCCTATACGCGTTTCGCGCACACGATTGCTCCCGAAGGTAGCCGACCGCGTGGAGAGTTCGCTTCGGTCTATTATGACCTACATGTATGACCAAATTGTGGCGTCAGAAAAACGAGCTTTCCACTCTGTCTGTACTATATAATTAAATGTGTACGGGACTCAGTACCTTCTCTTAGAACTCAAACCAGTAGCAAAAGCGTAACAAATTTATATACTCGCCATTGTCTTTAAACTTTATATTAAATAAAAAACACTTTAGGCGCCGCCGGCCCCATTGCGCGCGGTCTAGAGGTCAGAGTACCGTGTTCAGCGTTCCGCGATCACTGTTATCTAAGTGATTACTTGAAATCCTACACATACAAAAGCAGTCAGACCGCGACGATCAAAGTGAACGCGCGTTCTGTCGGAGTTCCATTTTTTGCAAACGCTGGAAGGTTACGAATTCCAACGAGTTCAAAAAGTTTATTGAATGTATTTTTTTTATACCTGCCTGCTGGGGCCTTAATCGGTAATATAATAATAATAAAACATTCACTGAATAAACTGAATAAACTGAAGCCATACGAGTATGGCTTTCACAGCTGGACGGCGCATTTTCATTTAAATATATCTCGTTTGAATTCGTGAAATGTTAATTTAAATATCTGTAGTTTTGTGTGAACTCGTTATACTTATAGTTGAAAGGTAGAAGATTAATATAACTTAATACTCAGAATTCTCTTTTACCTACCAATGTACCCGTAAAGTTTATCGTGAAAATATAAATGCAGGACTGTTGTATCGTTTAAAACAGACAGGCCAAACGTTTTATAAATAAGTAATTATTATCATTATCACACAGAATAATTAAATTATTTTAAATACTGTATCACCTGAAACTGAAAACACGATGATGTCGTTAGGCTGACATATGCAACGGGACAATGCGACAACCATGTGTAAATGGAATTTATTCGAAAGAGTTTCCGCGGCTCTGGAACGTAATGGGTATTTGAAGGATTTGATGATTTCCATCCATTGGGATCCAGCAGAATAGCAGCGTCAGGTATATTTGCCTGGCACATGCTGAGTTGGACTCCCATTTGGTGCTACATGAGACACACACTAACTCCACACATAAAAATATTTGACATGACAAAAAAAATCCAAATCAAAGTCAAATATTTTTATGTCGTAGGTAGTTTGGCACTCACAGATTGGCATAAATTCTGTCTTTTTCTTTTAAAGTTTTTCTTAACTCTCTATTTCCCATCCAAAAAAAAATACATCAATCTTTTTTGACAGAAATTGCCCTACGAAATATATTTATCCGCAAAACAATGTCTATCAGTGTTGTCGCATCGTTGTCGCAAAGTCACGCCATTTCTCTCTGCGGGAGCCTTTACTTGACATCTTACATCTCACTTATATTTAGCTCAGTACCTATAATAGATATTTGCACCGTATTTCTTTTTAAACCTAAACTTTTTCAAACCAACTGCGAACTTTTTACGATAAATCCGTCTATTGTTAAAAAATGTTCATTCAAAGTCGTCCGTTTAATGTGAAAAAGAATGTTCTCAGTTTTGTCTATTTTTAGTCTGTTTCGATGATTATGGTTTTTGTGACATCTGAAAATAAAATGGGGTTTTATTTTTTCTTTATACAATCTGCATCGGTAAAAAAAATAACTTATCATTTTACTTATATTCACTTTAATACAATTTTAATGTACTTTTTATTTATATTTGTAAAATGTGTGCGACGTGCCCAAAAACCTGGCAACATTGCGTTGTTGAATGGCAGGGCTTATTCTTTGGTCTAAGAACGAGCCAGAGCCCTCTGGTCACAGTCGCACTAGAAATCATTGCATTTATTTATGATTTAAATTACGAATAAAGTCCTTTATTGACCTATTCCGTGTTCAATATTTATCTAAACTATAATATTGCTTCGGGAATATTAACATAATCTTCGCGTGCAGAGCCGACGGCTGTAGAAACAAATAAAGCCAAAATAATATTCATAAACCAAGCAATCCCAATAACAGGAACAACATGCAATAATAAAGATTCATCCGCCATCTTCAAAGCTAACAAACATTAAAGAAAACACACCAAGGTTTTAATAAAAGCAACGTTACAAATTGATATTTCGACTTTATTAAAACTTCCTTCAAGCAGTTTCCAATATTTCTTTCCATTGCATGTTCGAAGCAAAACGAAAATTGTTTACCTTTGAAAGCGAGCAATGAAAAATGCCTTTAGAAGTTGCTACA
This sequence comes from Mamestra configurata, assembly GCA_002192655.3. Lineage (NCBI taxonomy): Eukaryota > Metazoa > Arthropoda > Insecta > Lepidoptera > Noctuidae > Mamestra > Mamestra configurata. Next base: position 16,004 of record NDFZ01004036.1, read on the forward strand.
AACGTTGAACGTGAAACGCAATAACGACTTCGTTTGCATCAATTGATACAGAAACGTTGAGTTTTATGAATTTTACTAGCTGTTGCCCACGGCTTCGTACGCGCATATCCCGTTTTTCCCGTAGGAATTTCGGGAAATCCTCTGTTAGTGCTCCCCTAATCTCCCCATGGAACCTAACATGCCAAAGGAGACGGATACGCTTTCATACAACTTTGGGCCTGGATGTAAAAAGATGAAACTGGTGTCAATTGATAGCTACTATATTAACAAACAATCACTGAAAATTTTGCAGATTTTGGCAATCTGAGAGCCGAGATATAAAAGATTTAAGAAAAGTGAGGTTACGGAACAATCTATACAAAATAACCAATTTTTGAAGTGCGATTGTTATTTTTTACCCGATTGCCGAAGGAGGGTAATGGTTTTATCAGTATACGTGTGTATATTTGTATGTATTTATGTTTGTGCCTCTACATCGTTCTTGTTTGTTGTCTACAAACGCGTTAGCCGATTTTGATGATTCTTATGTCAATCGATTCATCTTAATCTTGCGAGTGTCGACACCATAGGTTTTTGGGGGGCTGATTTTTTTTCTTCCTAACTGATCGTGTGGGTTATCAAAAAAAAAAGGGTTTTAAGAGGTGATTTCAAAAATTATAAAAACAAATATAAACCAGATGTATCCTTCAACTGCACAGCATAGTTTACTTCTTGTTTACCTGCGTCTTTTTAGTTCGCTTAGCAGTCAAGGTTTATGATTATTTTAATTACTTTTTTTTATAATTTTGACAGGATGTTAAACATATTTTGTAGAGTGGGATGAAGAGGGATAGAGTGGGAGGAGTTTAAAAATAAAAATCGTTTTTTATTAATATTTTTTATTCCTCTTCAATTCTTACAAGAACGTCATCTAGGAATTGTACAGGTGGTACAATATTTTCTTGGTACCTAGCCCAACTAAGGTGCCATATTATTGACATAACATGGGCGCAGCAGCCTACAGTCCGTTTGTCTACGATACAGTTACAATAATATTTTAATATTGCTTCTCTACCTCTGCGAGAGCTGTCAACGAAAATATAAACAAAATACGTTTTGCGACTTATATGTCTTGATTGAACGCGGCCCCTTAGTAGCCATGAGGAATTTGAAGCCGACAGCTCTCGAAGTAGGCTGCTGTTGACCTCCCTGCACACTTCTATTACATATCCATCATTGCCCCTTACATGTTCACCGAAATAGGAGCGTGCCTGCTTTATTTGATACGTGCCTAGTGATATTAGTATGAGCTCATTATCAGTAAGCTGGGGAAAATCATTAAGGTTATCGTTTTGTACAGTTATTGTATGAAAATTAGCCCTACGCCTATTGTAATGGTTTGTTACAATAAATTCTGCTAATTCATTTTCTTCATTCATATGAATATTTATTTGATCTAATATTTCCCCAGTATCTTCACGATCAACAATAGGAGGGTGAAAACTGTTTAAAAGAGCAGCAGCCACTTCAAAATCTTTTACAAAACTTTTACTCGCTACATTAAAATAATTTTGCCGTAATAATTTAAAACCTCTTTTAAATCTGCCATTTACTACCTCCACAACCCACCGACATATGGTGACTGCTCTCGATTTATTTGCTTCACTTGTGGAAAGCTGTGTCTCACCCTCCTCTAATGAAGCAGGCACATAAGTCCTATATCCACATTGATGCAATAAGGGCAATGAATCACGAAAGCCCCTATCCAGTATAAAAGCATCACCTTGATCACCTTTTCATTTCCCAGATTGTAAATTGAATTGATTTTTCACAGTATGAAATAGAAAAATTAAACCTTTTTTTAAGCCATACCTCAACTTATTACAATCAGGCCCAGAAGTCCCCGTCTCCTTTGAACTTTTTACGACCAGTAGTTTCGGCTGTGCGTTGCGTCAGTCACTCACTCAGTCAGTCAGTTACGAAACAATTTTATACCTCTATAACTATCTATATTGATTGATTTAGGTAATACCTGTAAATAATTGCCTTGTTAATAAGCTGTAAGATGTTCCTTTAACTTGTACTTTGAGTTTTTCCTTTAATATTAGGTAGAAATCAGCGAAATTCATTGTTTTTACACAAAATTAAATTTTCACAATTCCCAGTTAATAGGTATATGTTACCTGGCTAAAACAAAATATCATTATCCGTCCGTCCGTTTGATTTAAAAAAATATTGTACACGAAAGGGCGATAGAACCTTTGTGCCATATTGATTTTATTTTCAAAGTTGAGGCGCACGATCTAACATGCATATACGAGGCAGAGGACAATTGACACGGACACACACACTTGTCTTCAACAAACAAAAAATTTTAGGAACATGGTGGGCACCATGTTCCTAAAATTTTTTGTTAAGTGTCACGTTGCCGATATATTTCGAGCTAAATTCACAATGTAACAAACATGACTATCATTAAAAATTAACTTATCACGTGCTTATATGTAGCTCGGCAACGTGACACTTTAGAGCACCATGTTGCTGATATTTTTTGTTTGATTAAGTATCCGCTATCCATATACCTATGCATTTTAGAGCGTGCGCCGCAATTTTGAAAAAAATATAAAATGGCGGCGGGGGTAAAAGAAATAAAAAAAATATAAAGATGTTCGAATCCCTAGTCTTTATTTTTTGTGTACGTGACAAAAGGAAAAAATGCGTGTGCAATATTTTTTATTATTAACCGACGCGCGACGGCCTAAACAGATTTTTAAACCTCTTGAAACTCTTAGGTTAAATCTGTCTAAGTATCAGTCAAATTATTTTGGCAATCGTCAATGTAAATGCTATGTTCAGAAATATATTTTACGAGCATTTTCCGAGAATATTATTTTTATTACAATAATGGGTCTTTCGCAGCGATTTAGATATTGTTGCCATAATCATTCACTTTATCTGAAAGTTTTATTTTACTGCGATCGCTTTTTAAATTATATAATAAGCAGGATAAAAGACTTTACTTGTATTGTAATGCAATGCATTAATGTAATTTTATGCATGTAAACAGAATAAACTATCAAAATGCTTCTGTTCAAGCATTCATACGTAGGTAGGTACGTACTTGTGTATCTGTTTTTAAAATGCAATATTATTTTATAGTTTAGTTCTGGGAACACACAACGAATCCATTCTTAAATATAATAAACATACTTACCCCAACAAGAGATGTGAATTTTAATTTTAATAAATTAAAGTAAATTTATTTTAAGGTATAAGATTTGAGATGTATTTATTGATTTAAATAAACAAAATGTAGGTTCATTATGAAAAATGTATCCATACTTACTGAATTAACCATAAGAATTAACCAATTACATGAAAAAAAAACAATAAATAAAATATCAATATACATGTCGCACCAAAAACCCTCCGAAAATAGAAATTAATAATATACGTGTAACAATTAAGTAATCGCTAACTAGCCGTTACAATTGGCTTGTAAATGTTTACTCAAACTGCTACTGTAGGCTACCAATTATATTACTATCTAGGGCCCAGGCTATTTACATAATAATACAGTCAAGGTAGTTACAGAAATAACTTTACTCGAGAGCTTGTTAATGAAGCCGAGAAAATGAACAAATAAATTGAACAGCTTATAAACGCTATGTTTTATGAGCGGCCATTGTTTTTTTGCTGACGTGTAGCTTTCGAAATTGTTTTCAAAAATGGAAAAGAAAAACAATAAAGCGTGTCGAATTTACTCATTAAACCATTCCCTGTTTTCTTATCTTCATTCAAAAACCCAAACATTTTCTCAAACATTGTTTTTTTTTGTATTATTTGTCTTTCGTTACCACAATGTGAAGAATATAATACAATAGAATACTCTTTATTATGTACGACCATATAAGTAACGGAAACAACAGATGAAGAAAACATTACATAGGATGACACAATGGGCGGCCTTATCTAGACAACCTTTGAATGAAGAAGACTCGTACTAAAAAAGCTACACAAATTGAACAACCAAACCAATCAGAGAAGCCAATAAAACCGAGTTTACAACAGCGGAATTAAGTGCTAACAATCGTTCTAACAAGATTAGCTGTCATCTTGACGTCTGACGTCTACGTCTATTTGACTTCATTACGTCGCCGTGACGTTTGAGTTCCGTTCCTTTCGATCCCCGGCCATTATTGCCCTTTTTTGCCCCTTTTGTCTTCGCAAAGTCTTTGTAAAGTGATGAGGGAAAGGGATTGGAAGCAACAAGCTGTAACATCCATTAATCAATGGGGTTTGTTATCTTCGTGTTCGTGCAATGTTGATACGGTTTTAATGAGGAGTGTCTTTTCAAAGGGGAATATCAGCACGTTATCTTATTTTTCAGAAAATAGAAACTAAATGTGAACTATGTGAACTGTGGCAATTTCCTTGAGAAAATATCCTGTTTTGTTTTGAACACGCCTTTTTAAATCCAATTTGCTAGGTGGAATTGCCCTTTTTGCATTCATTTAAGATACATAATGATGTATTTTAGCATAAGTAAGAAGACCTCATATTCAGTAGAAAAAAAATATATTTAAATCTGTAAATTACCCTTTTGAAAAGATTTTATGTTTTGGGTAAATATAAAATATTTTATGTTTTGAGTAACAGGTAGCTTTGTGTTCAAATTTTATTCAGCATAGGTATTGCTATTATTGAAATACCTTTATCATGCTTTATTCTGGTCAACATAAAAGCCTGAGAAGCCGTGCATGTCGCTGAAGGCTGTAGGAGCATGTGGAGAAAAAAAAAAATATTAAAAAAAAACAATGTAGTCACGACTCCCCAGCATTGGGGAAACGACCCAAGGAGGAGGATCATGCTACAGTTGCTCCCTTTCGTTGAAAACGATATTCAATGATCTCTTGTTTAAAACCGGGTCGTTTAGCCTCCGTTTTGACTTCCGCTCTAGCTCCTTTCAAACAATCGAAAATGTCAGATAATTAATCCATACTTAGAACTTGAAAGCAAGTTTGTCTGTATCTTTCTTTCTTTCAGCTTTGAGACTTGAAAACTCAAAAGTGCCAAAGGGAACGGAAGCATCCTTGTCCTTTCCGGATTATAAGGTTTTACTCCGGCATCCTTGTTCTTTCGGGATTTCGGATTGTTGCGGGTTTACTCCGGAAAATTAAAAATCTTTTCAGGCAAACCGGGATCACGCTTTCGCTTTCGGGCTTTATATTTTATCGTTGAATGAAATTATCGTATTTGAATAATGCCAAAATATATTTTTTTACCTTCCCACATTGATTCTCTGCGCTATTGATTTATTTTTCAAAATAAATAAGCAATAGCGCAATCTCATCATCTGCCTAGCCTTTTCCCAACTATATTGGGGTCGGCTTCCAGTCAAACCGGATTCAGCTGAATACCAGTATTTTACGTGGAGCGGCTGCCTACCAGACCTCCACAACCCATTAACTGGGTAACACGGTACTCCTTGGCAAGACTGGTGTCAGATTAAGATTAAGATGAAGCAATAGCGCAACCTGCTGACTTTATTTCAATTGGAAAGTTTGAAACCTATCTCTGTGTAAACAGTTTAATATCAATTAATATTTACTTGACTGGAAAACTTGGATCATTAAAAACGTTTATTAGTTTCTAGAAAAATTTCGATTGGTTTTCATAATGTTGATGAACTATTAATGACTTTCAAACTGAAGATTACTTTACAAACTGCATAATAAAGGATTTTAGTGTATTAATAGGTACTGTATCTTAGTACCTATTAATTAATAGTCTTAGAAATAATTATTCCGAACTCACTAGCCATATATAAGCCTTCAAAGGCTTCTGTGGTTTTTAGCATATATATATTTGATAGTCTGCGATATATTTAGAACATTAATAAAAAAAGTATAAGTATGAAAATGAAGGATAGATAACCGAGATTTTTCACTGACTTGTTTTCATGAACAGAAAGGAAAAATTGGCTGAATTATGTTATGAAGCGGATTATGTTTTACCTAAAAATTTTCAGAGTACTCATTGTGTTAAGTTTCTAAGTTCTTTGTAAGAAACTTTTGTCTCTTTTATTCAAGTTTTTACTTTGACACAGATTCTTTTTAGGGAAGCCAACAATGACAAGATTCAAATGGGTACTTACCTGCTTTCTTCTAATCTAAACAAAGCAAAAATACGAAGTTGCCAAAATAAAAATTATTTTAGTTTCATAAAATGTGAATAAAGGCTACCGCATACAGGCGCGTTGCGACAATGAATGTGAGGAACAATTTTATAGAAATTGAAATACAATTTATCGCGTCGCACCTATCTACGAAAGCCTTAATATTTCAAATGTAATTACATAAGTCAACCAAACAAGCATTATACAGGGTGTTTCAGAAGTGAGTGGTTATATTTAAGGGTGATGTTGGGTAGCTGCTTGAAAAGTGTCTTTTTCAAAAAATCCAACTGCAAAAACCGATTAAAAAGATGAAAAAAAAACACTATTCAAGTATTCTGTTGCCATCAAATATGTGATTGAACTAAAATTAATGCCACCAACCGTAAAAAATTGCTTGAAAAGTCATTTTTTCGTAACTTTTTGGTCGTCGATTTTACTGTCGATTTTTTTTAAAACAGTCTCTATTTTTAGGGTTAACCCAAAGGGTAAAAAGGGACCCTATTACTAAGACTCCGTTGTCCGTACGTCTATCTGTCTGTCCGTCTGTCACCAGGCTGTATCTCATGAACCGTGATAGTTAGACAGTTGAAATTTTCACTGATGATGTATTTCTGTTGCCGCTATAACAACAAATACTAAAAAACAGAATAAAATAAATATTTAAGGGGGCTCCCATACAACAGACATGATTTTTTTTGCCGTTTTTCTAGAAAATGGTACGGAACCCATCATGCGCGAGTCCGACTCGCACTTGTTATGTTTTGCTATTGTTTTCTTTATGTATATAAGCCACCCAACATCACCCTTAATTATAACCCTGTAGTCTACAAATCTGTCATACATCCCAAAGATGAACTAAAAATGAGTATTAAATCACAATTTTAAACTGTAAATCGGTTACTTCCCTAAAGAGCCAAAAACAGGAGCAAAGCGTATCTCCCCCGTGACGTCATGTAGTACGCATGTTCATGACAATGTAAAGGAAAATAATTTAATTTACTGATATTCGTATAACATTTCTCCCTCAAAGGAAAACTGTAGCTCGCTCAGGTACCTATGATTTTATTTCAATTTTATTTGTCTGGTTTGTTTTAAAAAGGTCTTTAATAAAATGAAATCTTTTTACTCAAAAAACACAGGAGTAGTTCATGACTTTGGTAACGCAATTGTTAGGTCTACGTTATAGTAACTCTACTATGACGAGTCAATGTCATCATGATTCCGTTGTGAGAAAGGGATAGCGCAATTCGACCTGTATAGCTCCGTCTCTCTCACACCGGTCCAATATTGCTTTGAAGACTGATGATGTCTTTTGGTGAACACAGACACTGGTGAAGTATTTAACTCTATCAAAGTCGTAGTCATTAATTTGACATAAATGCAACTATAAAAATTGTTAGCCCAATTACACATTTCACCATAATATATTGGGCTGTAAATACAGTGGAACTCCGGTACTCTGGCCCCTGTCTAATACGGCGCCCCCAGAAATCCGACATGCCCATCACTCAAACACTTAAATTTTTAGTACATTTGTGTGTATATAGTTTAGTTATTATTTTTTGTAATTTTATAATTCTGTTTAATTTACTGAATTCCACATACATACCATTTATTCTTATGTCAGTATATACTCACATATATTCTGATATAAGAATCTTTTCACTTTGACTTGTAATTTGTCGGATTACAATGTAGGTACACTTTTTCAAAAACTCCGGACTAAATATTCTGCGGTCCGGATTTTTTGAAAATCAGACAGTTTCGATAGTCCGACACCGCCCTGCAAAATGTTTATCGGATTATCGGGGTATCACTGTATTTAAATAATGTGGTAACTATTAGGCTGAGTTTTTTGATCCGTAGTTAACACCACATTCGACTACTTGCTTGAGTTAACTACTTTCCAACTTTACTTGAAAAAACTCCCCCTTATTTTATCAGTTGGTTTGATTAAATCGAGAGTTTGATAGGATTTATATTAGGTACAGACGCCAGCACATCAAGCTACAATAATCTGTCAAATTTCTTTAATATATATTCAACTTTATCGCTGACGCATTAGATTCAAGGTTGATTGGGAAAATTTGACAGTTTCTGGTAGCCTCATGTGCTGGCGTCTGTACCTATTTCAAACCAGTATTACTTAGGTACCTATTTGGCTAGGTACCTCAAGGTTTATGTGATAAATTGATGATTGCAGTTTGCTCATTAAATTAAGACAAGCGGACGGTAAATGAGGTTGAGTATTCCATGCTCCAAATAAATCGCTCTTCTAAATCGCTTAAAGCTTTACCATTAATTAAAACATTACTCGTCACACTGATAAATTTGGTTATATCACTCAACTTTAAAAGTACTTACTATAGCTACCTATTAAGGCTTGCCCCGCGGCTTCAGTCGCGTGGAAATTGATTTTATACTTGACTAGTGACCCGTCGCGTCGTCCATTGGCTTGGAAATAAAATACTCTATGGACTCCGTTATCGATTCGGGCAGTGTGACTCTAAGATATAATAGATTAACAGGTTTATTAAACTGTATCATCTCGGGTATTTATAAGGGCTCAGTGTAGTTGGTATTTTTCTACCGTAAATATCATCTTAACGTCTACATTTAAGTTTTACTCCTTCACAGTTTCTTCTTTACAGCGGCCCACATTCATACTGAAAACTGCAGGACAGCAAAAATCTTTTGACATTTTCAAGAGTAGCCAAAACGCGTTTTTTCATGGAGAGTTAAACTTTTGATGATGTGATCCTCATTTTTACAGGAATAACTTTGATATTCGACTTTTCATACTAGGCAAAAGTTACAATTCCGTGGAGAAAGTTCCTCCAATCGGATGCGAGATGATTTTTTTCTTATTTGCAACGACTGTTTCGTGGAATCGGTGGAACAAAAGTTATTCATACTAATGAGTTTCGTTGGTAAATATGAAAAACGCAGTGTAGTATGATAGTATTAAATGGTTTAACAATAAATTTTAATTTAGAAATAGGTTTCCATCAACTAAAGTTATATCATATTTCAATATTGTCAAGAAGCTCGACAACTATGCGATCTCAATTGGGCTTAACTTACTTGTCTTAAAACAAAATATTTATATGACACCATATTTTGCCTGCGGCTTCGTTCGCTCTAATATTAATTTTCGAAAAAAAATTATAACTTGTTGAAATTTTCACAGATGATGTATTTATTTATTGTATTTTATTTATTGCCGCTATAACAACAAATAATAATGTTTTTTTTGGCTTATGGTACGGAATCCTTCGTGTGCAAGTCCAACTTGCACTTGGCCAGTTTTCTTATTGTCTCTTAAGGCGAATGCACTTCGTTCTTGACTTCTTGGGTTTATTTAGTACTCTTGTGCTACATTACACTACTCACTAACACTAAAAAGGAATTCAATATTAGTTAGGATTCATGAATAAATTTTCTTTTTCCGAGACGCCGAAATGACTCAAATAAAAAGGCAGTGCTTTACTAAAAGCTCTTAGCGTAGGTACTTACTGAGGTTTTTTTTTGACCTGTAAATAAGTACGAAATAGTGTGCTTATGTGATGTGATTTTTCACTAAGGGGCAAAAATCGTTTTAGCTTTTCTCATGTAAAATCGTGTAGGGTATGGTTAAATGGGTGGCGGTGACCTCCCGCGTCCGGCCCTGGTTAAATCCATAGTCCAGAGCGAGGAGGCTTAGGAAGCGGTCACCTCCTTCTGCGAAGCAGTAATACTTCGGTGGTTGGGGCAAAGGCCTTGCCTTGCCAACCGCCACGCCGCTACAGGAGAAGACGCCCCGGGCGTCGGGAGTAGCAGGGTGATCCCCGGCCACCGTAGGCGCGGGCCTGCGGACGGCGAGCATTGGGTGGCTCGCTGTCCGGTCACAACCAGGCCCGGGTCGATGGCGCGTTGTGTTTCACATGCGCCTCAAAGAGATGTCAGCATAGAAGACGGGGCCCGCCAGGGCCAGAACCTGGCAGGGTTGCGGAATTTGTTCGAAAGAGTCACCGCGGCCCTGGAACGCAAAGGGCTTTAGAAGGAACACGGATGAGTTTTAGTCAGTAAGAGTCTGACACGCTCTTCCGCTCCATCCAGAGCGGAAGTCATTTGATGATTTACCATCCAAATAAAAAAGGGGATGGATAAATGTTCGAAATATGTAGATGTACACCGACATTTTACCTTTTTCGTTAAATTCCTTCTTGATTCACATGGATGCTCTTGATTTTAAATTAGTGACATTGGCATCGGTTTGCTTTGAAAAACTCTTAATGGAAAATCCTAAAAATAAAGTCTTTGTCATTTGGGCCTTTTAAATAGACAACTAATTAATCTGGAACCTTTAGCCAAGCTTTAGGGTGCCGTACTCAAAGGGTAACCAACGGAACCCTATTACTAAGCCTCCGCTGTCCGTTTTTCCGTCCTTCCATCCGTCTGACTATCAGCGGGCTGTATCTCAAGAACCGTAATAGGTAGACAGTTGAAATTTTCACAAAGTGTATATTTCGATTGTCGCTATAACAAAAAATAATACAAATTTACTTAAATAAAAAGTTAAAGGCGGCTCCCAAACCAGAAACATGTTTTTTTCAGTTCTTGGTACGAAACCCTTCGTGTGATAGTTCGACTCGCACTTGGCCGGTTTTTTTATACTCATGTATTTGGTATTGCTTATCTATATAGGTGTACGTACTAAATAACTTAATAACATAATATTGAACATGTACATATTTCAACCAGACCAAAATAATTATGTACTTACGCTTCACAACCCCGCACCACAGCTCAGACTAATTAATAAATTAAACAATTTAATTCTCAACGAGAATTTAATTTGACAGTGCATGTAAACAGAGCCGGGACACTCCAAATTGCTTCACATGACCTTTGGTTTTGACACTTCAGTATATAAAAGTTTTAATTAAATTATTAAAATGGCTACCTTAATTTTTGGAGCAAATATACGATGTAACATTAAATTACTTAAGGTTTTTTTCAGATGATAAATATAAACCTAAAGTTTTATAAACTACTGTGTCATATAATTATATTTGTAGGTATATGCACCAGCTGTATGCACTTTTTAGGGTTCCGTAGTCAACAACGGGAACCCTTATAGTTTCGCCATGTCCGTCTGCCTGTCTCTCTGTCCGTCCGCGGTTTAGCTCAGAGACGCTTAGCACTAGAAACTTGAAATCTGGTATGGGTACTTATACATATTAATCACGCCGACAAAGTGGTAAAATAAAATCATGAAATTAATTTTTTTTAGGGTGACCCTACACGTAAAGTGACAATGATTGTTTTGTCATCTATCCCATGGTGCGGGGTGTCGTTGTATAGGTCGTTAAACCATTTTTTCATCCAAGGATTTGTTTACGAAACATTAAGCTTTAAAGTACTAATTTTTGTTAGAATAAAACGTCACCCCCCCCTCTGCCAGCTAAACGATTGTTTTTGGAGACTTCATAAAAATCATAGTAAAATACTTAGTTTTACTTTTTTTTTAAAACGTTGCCCCACGCTAGGAATTTCTTCTGTATCGTGGGTGTATTTACAAACATATAAAACTCACATACAAATATATCTGTAGGCCATACTAATATTTGTTCCGTGCGGGAATCGAACCCACAACACGCAGCGCAGCATTCGATCGCTCAACCACTGCGCCAATCGTGTCAGTAGTAGCATATATAACTAATTTAAAAGGAGATTATCACCGCTACCTAGGCTTAACGAGTTGTAAGAGTCTGACACGCCCTTTCGCTCCACCCAGAGCGGAAGAAGTCATTTGATGACCAACCTTAAAAAAGAAAAAAAAACTACGAGTTGCACTCCGGGAGTGCCGGCAGAAGTGAAAACTTGAACATTAACCTTGTGCTTTTTGATATTTTGCGGATATAAAATATATTCATTTTGCGGCGGTCTACCCTCCGTCTTACGAATTTTCGATCAGGTCACGTGTCCTGACGCGAGTTACCATTTTTTACCCATCCCAAAATGTGCACAACGCCGCTAAAGAAGTTTTCACTTAAAAAAAAGGCTTAGCTAGTTAATAAGTAATCGTCGACTAAGTTATAAAATGGAAGTGGGTAAGAAAAAAAAATCCTAATAATTACACAGAAAATTACCTAAAACCAATTGCATTTGTAACTTTGTAATGTAATAATAGTTAAGTACTTTTTACTATTTTTCTGGCATGGTTTAGTAGACGTGTAACTACGGAACCCTACACTGTCCGTTGTCCGACACGCACTTGGCCGGTTTTCTTTTTTTATAGGTACCTTAAGCAAGCGACCTTATAGATGATACAATTAGGTTGAGCTCAGTAAAAGTCGGAAGTACAGAAACCATGGAAATAGATCAAACAACAAGGAAACATGAACCGAACATAATTAATTAGTTAACACAATTCCCTTTGACTTTCCCGGAACTTGTAAAATTGAATATAACTCTATTTTTGAACCGCCACCCAGCGGCAATGTAAGCGATACATACGAGAATTTCCTAATTATAAAATCTCTTAATTAGCTTCTAAGTATCCCAATTTAACATACTCCCGAAATGAAAAATAAACCTCATATTCCAAGTCATGGTCTAACTGTGTGCCAAGTTTCATCAAAATCAGTCCAGCCGTTTAGACATGAAAAGGTAACAGACAGACAGAGTTACTTTCGCATTTATAATATTAAATGGACTATGGATCTGGATGGATACCAAGATATGTACAGACGCCAACACATCAAGCTACCCGAAACTGTCAATTTTTCCCAATCAACCTTAAACCTAATGCTTCAGCGATAAAGTTGAAAATCTATTAAGGCAATTTGACAGCTTGATGTGATTGCGTCTGTACATGCTATATGGGTATTAGGTACGAACGATATTCGATAAACTGAGCTTTATTAAATTATATCTTACAATTTACTTCCAAAAGCTTTTACGCCATACTCAAAATGTGCGAAAAATTAACAACAAAGGGGGCCACTTTAATAAATTTAGCTCAAACCAACCCGTAGGGCGAGGAGCACAGAGCACGCAATGATAACGCCCGGCTAGAAACGTCATTACCAATTAGCCTCCGAAGGCTTTTCCCAACTAGATATATTGGGGTCGACTTCAAGTCTAACCGGGTGCTGCTAATTTACATGGATCCAAAACCCAGTAACTGGGTAACACGATACCCCTTGGCAAGACTTGTCATGTGTTCTGGCTTCTGATTTTCCACAACTACCAACAGTAGCTGAAACGTCATTTTTGAAAGGGAAACATGACGTTTCAGATACTGTGTGTAGCTAATTTGACAGTTGGTTAAAGGTAGATACGTTATTGAGACCGGCCGTTAAAGATCTCAAATGACAGCGGCAACCAATGGCTTAACGCACTTTAGTAGTATGTAAGTACATAGTAAGTAATGGAGTATTATGCAATAGATGGGTGACCAGGAGTTGCTTGTCCTTAAACTTAGACCCGTGCGTCTGTTAGGGTGTTACCACACCAATCGATCAATCGTCGATCGATGGTGGGATGAATCACATCGAAGGGGAAGCCATCGATCGACTTTGACTAATGCATTCTACCATCGATCTACGATCAATCGATTGATGTAGTAGAAACTATCGATCGACGTCGACTAAACAATTGGTTAAATTAGCACTCCCATAGAGCCAATTTTACTAATTACTTTTTAAGCAACGTTTTTCGTTTTCTGTCAAAAACGACCCTAATTTTTGACATTTCTGACATATTGCTACTGAGATGCGAATTCCAACGTTGCGTTAAAAATAGTAGAATTAGCCTCTGGTCCGTAGTTTCAATGGTTAATCGATAACATGATACTGATACGTGTCGCTTGCGTGAAAAGCATTGACAATGGCCGCGACCGCCGCCACGTCAAGCCCATGCTCTGTGGCTAGGGGCGACAGTACATAGGTACCTACTTTGTAATCAGCTGATCCTGAAATCGGGATAACAAGCGTGAAATGAAATATGCAGATTCGCGCGAGAATTCAATAATGTAGTCTGTAATTTCGCAGATTGCGCACTTTTGTCATTTATTGGACGAGTGAAATGTGATTAAAAGGTGAATATTGTAACATGATTGTAAGTGTTATTTGTTAAATTCAAAATTGGAGAGATTTTGAGGTGAAGGGGTTTGTCGGATTAGACCTCGTTTGATTAGGTAGGTGAATAGGTAGGTACGGCCAAATTAAATTTGAAAAGTTTTCTTTTATCAAACCTGACTCAAAAAAAAATTAAGAACTAAAATTCAGTTTGCCAACTGAAAGGAAAAGAAAAAGTCAATATAGGTATGTATGTATAACAAACAATTGGTTTGCTAAAATGAGAGCTTTCCTTTAGTTTCCCGTTTGTTATTACTTCGCAGAATTTGATACTTAGTAGGGACACTTCCGGATGGTGCAATAATACAGAGTGTGTTTTTTTTTCAATGTCAACCGGTTCGATTCCTGGATAGGTCTACCGATTAAAAAAAAATCCAATAAAGCAGTTTTACTTTTCATCAAAATCGGGCTCGAGACTCCTTTCAGTGTTTTTCGCTAATCCTCATAGTTTCGGATTTGGCCATTCACACACACTTTAAAAATTCATTCTGTATAAGGGGTATAAAATAATAAAATACTTAAGTTTAATCAATACTTTCTATCCCAACCTTCACTCATCAGTGTTTAGTATCTGATTCTAAACTTAAATTAATTAATACGAGCACCTTGACAAGCGTCGCGCGTCGTCCAAACTTTGTGTTTGTGTGGAGTTTCGCCGGCAGGGGTGACAAAAGCAGGGGCGCTTTGATAAGTGACACGCACTGTTAACAATAAGGGGTCTGCTTTGAAAATAACTCTATGAGCGTCGCCCGTATTAGATACGCGAGTAAAAATACCTGCATTTTCTTTTTTATTTTAGGTTAACACTCAGAGAGATTTTGTTTAGCAGCCTATTAACGTTTTGCAGCACCTCATCGTAGAATATTTTGCCTGGAATATCATAATGGAAAGCCTTTGTTCATCTTCAATCATAACATAATCACGTCACACGGGGGGCCTGCTATGACATGCCAATATCATAAGAATTCCGTTGTGAGAGAGAGACGGAGCTATACATGACGAAAATGTATAGCTCCGTAGGATTCACATTGGCAACGACACGTCATAATAAGGGGCTGGAGTATGTACTTTTCAAAAATGGTAAAATTATTTTCAATTACCTTATTATTATTTTAATAAATCAAAACACTGCCAATCTGTGATAAAAGACAACATTTTCGTATGGACTAGCCATACGAAAATGTTGTCTTTTATCACAGATTTGATGTCACTAACTGCAACAGACTGCTTGGAATATCTCGTCAGAATAGTAGTCTTACTATCCTTGACTAGTTTGAGTTTTTTTGACGATTTATGTAGGTGATTGGAAAGTTTATTTTTAATTTCGGTGACATTTATAATAATTTTAAGATATTTCTTTCAATCAGTATTGCCAGTGTTTTCATTTACTGTCGTATCGATGTCTTCACATTGTATACCAACTCTCAAAATTCCAACCCTCCCTGTGTAATATTTGTAACTATTACTATATTTAATTTTAATGTCCATTGGTGACCCGTCCAGACTACGCTGGGGTGCAATTTCTGCAACATGCGTGCAACTCGTTTATCTCGGTTTATATTACTGAAAACCGTATCAACTCTGTTTACAGACAATTGCTTTAGAGACAAGGTTAAAAAGTTATTTGTCTGTAATTTTCAACCAAACCTTGTTTAGTATAATACAACGTGTAACAGAATGAACGCAATACCTCTTAAGGGGTCATTGTACTCATCATTATGAACAACTTTTATTATGGGACCAACACATAATTCGCGAAAAAAATAATCGACTCCCCCATACATTTTTCTGTGCGCATAACTCGATGAAATGTACTGAACAGCTGATTTTTTTCGCGGTTTCGGGTTTGGTCCCATAGTAAAAATTGTTCATAATTATGAGTACAATGACCCCTTAAACGGTATTGCTTTTATTCTGTTACACGGTGTATATGTATAGCCTATAGGTAAGGTCTTTCCTTCCACAAGAAGCTCCATTACTAATAGAAGTCTCCATTAACTATTCAGTTTCTCAGAAAAGAAATAAAGGACGCGCAATCATTCGTCCGAGCTTACACGAGTTCCAATACAGCAATAATACAAAGCTTTACTCCCTTTTTAGGGTTCCGCACGACTGTATCAAAACCGGAACCTTTATCACAGCCAATTTTGTCTGAATCTACAGGACCGTTTCAGTGAAATTTGATATACACCCAGACACAGAGGCGTAACGTAAATAAATATTTTTCAGTATGGGGTCACATTTGGGAGCAAATAAGACAATAAAATTAAAGAAGCATTCACAATTTGCCGTGTGACGTATCAAATGGGCTTATCGTGAGTCTATAATACTCACAATAATGCCATTTGATACGTTTAATAATTTTAAAATTTATTCTTTTGAAGTTACATAGCAAACCATTTGGAAAATTGACCACTCGCCCTTACCTACCTCCGAAAGTACTGAGCCTACAATTTTGATAATAAAGTTGGTACATATTTAAAAATCTAATTCTTTCGGAATCCTTTGCGTGCGACTCCGACTTGCACTTGGCCGGTTTTGATTCAAAACCTTTACGAAGAAACGAAGAAATATATTTTATAGAGCAGAGTCTGCTATCTAGAGCCCACGAGTAGTACATGAGACCTTTCAAAATCCGCATCCGAACAAATTGGCTGAAGGCTTGCTGAAGGCTTACTGTCTTGTGAATATTGTGTTCTGTAGTATTTGCAAGTCTATTATTTTTGTAGAAAATTGACTTGGAATTTTGTTAGTGATCTAGTCTTTTGAAGTCTTCAAAAATGTTATTGTGTGCCTAAAGATCGTTTTTGTCATAAGTCTTGCTCGTGTAGACTGCGACAAATTAAGTATGTTGGAAGATTGAAGTCATCGAAATACAATGTTGCTTTTTGTTCAGTTTCATGGCATTCTGTGGGATATTTTCATTACCATCATAGGTGTACATACACTGTACCTTCCTAAATCTTCATACATGCATCCCTTTTTAGGGTTCCGTAGTTAACAAGGAACCCTTATAGTTTCGCCATGTCCGTCCGTCCGTGTGTCTCTCAGAGCGCTGTAGCTCAGAGACGCTTAGCAGTAGAAAGTTGGAATTTGGTATGGGAATACATATAAATCACGTTGGAAAATAAAATGTAAAAAAAAAATTTTTTAGGGCACCCTCCCTACACCTAAGTGAAGATGTTTTTTTTTTATCATCAGTCCCATGGTGTGGAGTGTTGTTGGAAAGGTCGCTTTAAAATTTTTTTAGAGTCAAGTGTGTGTCCCCCCCTCTGCCAGCTAAATGATTGTTTTGGAGACGTGAAAAATTCATAGTAGTAGCATATATAACCAATTTAATAGGAAAACTATCACAGCTCTACATGCTAACGAGTAATAGCCGACCAACCTTTAAAATGTAATTGAATAACAAAAAAGGTTTTTATAATTTCACAAAATTGACTCATGACTCATTGCGTTTGTATTTTTGCAATCTTATAGTAAAATAAGCTATTTTTTTTTCGCGGTTTACGAGACTGGTAACTACGGAACCCTTCACCGTGCGTGGCCCGACACATATTTGTCCAGTTTTTTATTTTCCACCTTGTCCTCCACTCCACCGTTCACTCCTTCTGCAAAGTTAAAACCTTTTTTAACACGCTTTTATTAGCTTCACCAGTATGTTTGTATGTCTGTCTTTAACCGACCCTTTTGACCTCGATTTTGCCCTACTTTGAATAATCAGATTTAGTTCAAACTTTGCACACCTGTCAAGGATCGATAACAATGCAAGAATTCAATTAAAATATCCGATTATCCTAATTAGATTCGCCAGGATTAATTAATTAAAATTAAAAAATATTCTAACAAAGCAAAACATTATCCATAAATACACACTTTTTTATTGTTAACAAAAACACACATATTCTATTTAACTAACCTTTAATAAAATTTAAAAAAAAAATAGTTTAAAAAAACTAAAAACAACACACTTTCATAAAAAAATCCAACTAAAAAACAGAAAATAAAATTTAATAAATTTGATTAAGAATAGTGTAAAAAAGAAATGAATGTACATTATTGTAAAAAGGCGTGGGGTGCATAGTGTCAATAGTTATAAACATTTTATTGACAGATAATGAGTAGAAGAATCATCACTTTGATAATATCTTAAAAAGCACTTTAAATGCACCACACGCTTTTTTTTCACAGTTTATGTACACACATTTAACAAATAGATTAGAAGAAGGAAACAGAAAAATAGGTACAAAGGTGATGTTTATTTCTAAAGAAATCTCTTCCAGCAAGAGAGACAAATAAAAGATATGTGAAGCTACAAAATTCTCAAAAAAATCAAAATGTTCAATATATTTCCAAGAGTTTAGCTGGCAACTTAAATTCTTTCATCTTGTCTGATCTGACCCCGGGCGATATCTGCGAGGCAGATAAAATAGCAACTGTTCCCGTATTTTGCTGAGATATCAGTCTGTCTTTATTCAGTTATCTTTAGGTATTAGAAACGCTATGTCCATATTTATTTTGTGAGAGATTTTGCTATTCGTAATAACAGTTATCAGATTTCTAATTCCTAGAATAAATAAAGGTGGGGATGCTTAATTGGATATCTAGATTAAATAGATAAAAGGTACCTGGAGACTAGGTTTATTAATGTTTGGACAGCCCCAACCCCCAACCCTGCCAATCAATCAAAACTATTGCTTTTTTTATAATATCAGGCTGGTCGCCAGTCAGCCTGTAAGAAAACTATTGCATGGTATCTATCGTAAATTTTTAGTTTCGTATATTCCCCAGAGACTTAGATACACCTTCAATAAATCTTCCCAACAGCGTCTCATCTCGCATAATTGGCTACAATCAATAGCTGAGATTTAGGTACTTGGAGATTTGCTGTCACGGGTCTACCGAAGCGTAAAGATATTGCGAACCATCGGCCCGTGTATTATGTTTAGGAGTAGGTAGTCGGGGTGAGCAGTGGAGGCAGTGCCTAATTCTAATAAGATAATGTCGTAATATCTGTGAATGTTCTACATATCTATCGGGAAGATTGTGTTTAAGTTTTGCATGGGCATCAACCCACCTGCACGTCTAAAGCCTTCTGAGTTATACGACCTCCTCTGAAGATAGTGCGGCAGACCTCTATCCCTCCAAACTTCGATCGAATCATTACCCTGTACATCGCTTATACTTCAATACTTCTTGACCATTTGCATCTCAGTTGTATCATGCGAGAGGACTTTTTCCAAACTCGTACTAATTCAAAATTATCTTCGGTTTACAATGAATCAAGAACGACTCGTTAATCTGTTCGTCCGGCCTTCAATTGAATGAATAATTTCAAAAGAAATTGATTTCACTGAAGTTGTTTAGGAATTTCGTAAAATGAAGGCACGAAAACTACTGAAAATAAAAACTACCTATCACTCTACTTTTACTGATTGATTTTATAGCCCATGAATTCGTATTTATTTTCTTTATCTAGGTATATTATATGTATGTATGTTTATTTAAGCCGTATTTAAATTTCACTTGTAAGATTTTAAGCATAATACAAATGTGAAAATTACATCAACTTCTTAAATTGGTGGTTATGTATTTTACGCCTCATTCAGCTTTGCCGCCCCGGGCCTCTGACGGGGTTAGTCCGTCGCTGCCAGCAGAAAAAACTGCTGTGGCTAATTTACAAATCTGTTCTCCCATCCCAAAAGCAGTGCCAATGAGGAGCCCCTTCAGAGGACTGGCGTCATCTCCTTAGTTGTCCGTCTTGCACAACCTGCACCATCCATACATATAAAATTATCTTATTAACTATTTCCCTTGGTCACGGCATCACGCGTGAACGGCTGGACCAATTTCGCTAATTGTTTTTTTGTTGTGTTTGTTATTGTCAGGAATAAGTTCTTATAAAAGAAAATTTTGAAAAAAAAATATATCCGGGCGAAGCCGGGGCGGGCCACTAGTCCAGAATATAAACGAGGCCAATGATAGAGCTGTACAGGTTGCTAAATACTGGTCGGACAGAATTTTATTTTAGTCAATCGATACAAAAAGAAGAAAAACAATCATCTTGTAGATAAATAATGTTAACGTAGATACATACATATAAGTACTTCGATGTGTTTTTGAGAAGAGACCTCGAACCGGTATACGTAAGTTAGGACGCCCTCAGGCTAGGTGGAGCGATGTAACGATCTTCAGAGGGTGGCCGGTAACAACTGGATGACAGTTTATTTTATTTTTTGGTATGCGTCATGCTTGTCGCAAATAAACTCTTTTTCTTTCTTTCTTCTTTCTGGTTGGATAAACGAGAAGAATGGCGTGCGATTGGAGAGGCCTATGTCCAAGAGTGGACTGCTGTAGGCTTTGATCATGATGATGGCCGATTTACTTGATTTAACGGAATCGAAATGAAAAAAACTTGCTTTTTCCCGCGGCTTCACTCCCGTGGCCTCCCCTACAGTTACCTACCACCTACTGTTTGTAGCGGCATCAATGCCGCCACAAGAAACTAACGAAGCCAAATTTGAACGACAAAAAAAAGGACCGTGACGCCATCTATCCTGTCAGCGATGAACTACCAACGAAATTCTGCATCGCGGTATCAGAGTCTTTCGTGCGATTTGAACATACCTACTCGTATACAACAGTCCGAATATCAACTATCGGCCAGTTGCCCGCCGTACACAACAAATATCTGGTCAGAGGTTCCTCCCTTTTCAATGGAGGTTAAGGGACTTTACTCTCTGTTCCACATACTGTTATACGTTAATATTTCCGGTACAAAAATAGCCTATGATACTCAGCAAAAGTGTAGCTTTCTAATAGTGAAAGAATTTTCGTAATCGATTCTACCTCTGTAGGCATAATATAAGTTTAGAGGTTTTCCAAACAATCAACCCTAAATTATCTTACGTCAAATCCAGCATTGTAGACCGCATTCTAGGCATACCTTCCTATTTATGCAGTTAGGACATTAATTCCCAACCATTTGTGGTCGGCACACTAATAAGCATAGATCTTCAGACACACAATATCGTGTTGACCAAAGTAGGATTCTTTTAAAATCATAAATTACTAGTTTCTGCCCGCGGCTCCGCTCGCGTCAAAGTTGAAAATTATCTCAAGGGAACATTAACTCCAAGTATTCCAGGACATTCTCTAAGTACCTGTGTGCTAAGTTTCATCCAAAAATCGAACTTATTTTTGTGTTTTTTTTTTCTCGTATTTCAGTTCCATCGTACCCTTAATACACATTAGTCATATCTGAGCCATGAACATAAACAGACTCTTCGCATCATCGTGGATATAAAATATTACCTTGTCTAAAATAGCAGGGAAATAAACCTAATTGGGCTTTATTTGAGCTAATTGCATTGCATCTATACAAATATAATAAAGCTGAACAGATTGTTTGTTTGTTTGAACGCACTAATCTCTGGAACTACCAGTCGGATTTGGAGATTATCGCGTTCAATCAAACAAACCAACAAAGTCTTTAGCTTTATTATATTTGTAAAAGTAAAAGCTAGTTTCTGCTTTTGCCCGCGATTTACCGTATAGCCTATAGCATTCCTCATGAATTTTGACTATCATACCTATCTATATAAATATATTCCAAATCTGACTGGTAGTTCCAGAGATTGGCGCGTTCAAACACAAACAAACAAACTCTTCAGCTTTATTATTAGTATAAGATATAGATCCAGGGTTGCGGAATTTGTTCGAAAAAGTCACCGCGGCCCTGGAACGTAGAGGACTTTAGAAGGAACACGGATGGGTTTTAGTCAGTAAGAGTCTGACAAGCCCTTTCGCTCTACCCAGAGCGGAAGAAGACTTTTGATGATTGCCCATCCATAAAACAAAAGTATAGATAAGTATAAGTATGGATAGATAGTATGTATTGTATTACGGAAATTGAGCAGGTAAGCCGATTACCTTACATCGCATAACGTTACTAAGCATAGTGAAGCGACACTACATGCATCTCGAACTATTCGATGGATGGAGAGGAAGTGATAGACCAATAAAATGGAATGATTGTGTGAGGAATGACTTACGGCCGGTCTCAATAACCTTTAACCAAAAGTCAAATAATATACTCGTAGGGCAGGAAGATAATGGTGAAGATTTCGAACTGTTTTATTTATTTATGTACACAATATATATTTAAAAAAGAAGAATTAGAGAAAAGAGCACAAAGTTACTGCTTATTTCAATAGAAATTTCTTCCAGCAGACCCACGATGCGACAGAAGAGTGGAATAAGAAACGTAGACACAGTGTGTAAAGAGACAGAAAAGGAAACTTAAAATAGACAATACTAACTTAACTAAAACTTGTATAATCTATTTATAAATATGAACTAAACTACAATAAACATGCAAACAAATATACAACGTGTTACAGAATAAACGAGTGGGGTCTTTTTTTCTCGATTTCAGGGTTGGTCCCATAGTAAAAGTTGTTCAAAATAATGAGAGCAATGACCTCTTCGTTGCGTGCGTTTATTTTGTAACACGTGGTACAAAAATAGATCTACCCAAAAATATAATTATATCTAATAAAATATGTATTTATAATAAATAATTTAAAAAAAAAATATATATATATATAATATTTTTTTAATGTAGCCAAGAACTTTACATGCATAGAAATCTTCACAGATAGAGAGATCCTCATATACTCGTAGTTTAATCGTCCACATCACTGATCGATTTACCGTCACCACGGACTCGATTAACGCTGTGCTTGTTATATGAATATGCAACTAGATAGTCAATTAATTCCATAGTAATTTAATAACTAATAAGCGTGATATTGATTCCTCTGTGGTTTAAATCCTAGTCGTTAGCTGTTAGCTGCCAACATTCGCAGCTAACAGCTAACGACAATATATTAACAGCTTGTATGTCAAATACTCGTAACTACTTGCAGCTGCAAGTTGTAACGAGTATTTAATGTAGCTAAATTACTGGATACAATGTTCAAAATTAGGCTTGTAGCTATTTGAATCAAAAGATTTGGAAAATAATATTAGCCGTCTCTGACCTTTTACCTGTATCTAATTTATTTATGAAATGCGTCCCTTTTCATTTTCTACTCAACAAGTTCACCAAAAAACAACACACAACAACATCACAACAACTCACAACACTTGTGTGTTGTGTGTTTCTGAGTACACCATACCATCACACTCGCTGCCCACCGAAAGCTTGTACAGNGCATAGAAATCTTCACAGATAGAGAGATCCTCATATACTCGTAGTTTAATCGTCCACATCACTGATCGATTTACCGTCACCACGGACTCGATTAACGCTGTGCTTGTTATATGAATATGCAACTAGATAGTCAATTAATTCCATAGTAATTTAATAACTAATAAGCGTGATATTGATTCCTCTGTGGTTTAAATCCTAGTCGTTAGCTGTTAGCTGCCAACATTCGCAGCTAACAGCTAACGACAATATATTAACAGCTTGTATGTCAAATACTCGTAACTACTTGCAGCTGCAAGTTGTAACGAGTATTTAATGTAGCTAAATTACTGGATACAATGTTCAAAATTAGGCTTGTAGCTATTTGAATCAAAAGATTTGGAAAATAATATTAGCCGTCTCTGACCTTTTACCTGTATCTAATTTATTTATGAAATGCGTCCCTTTTCATTTTCTACTCAACAAGTTCACCAAAAAACAACACACAACAACATCACAACAACTCACAACACTTGTGTGTTGTGTGTTTCTGAGTACACCATACCATCACACTCGCTGCCCACCGAAAGCTTGTACAGCTGTTTAGACAAAACGTATTCATAGCGATAATAACAAAGGCCCGAGAACGCTACCCTGCGGAAATCCTTCATTATTAGCACTAATAAAGTCTTTTATTGTCCATAATACTTCAAATTTTGTCCACATATTAATATAGGTGAAGGTTTGCTAATCTACCACGCAAAATCTAAGCTAAATAAAAGCTCACGACTATATTTTCCCTGTTAAATCCTGGTTTCCCTATAAAGCGAAATTTTAATGGGCCAACTGGGATTGGGTTCTGCCGTAAGACGTCAAGTAAAAAGGCTTTGCATGAATATAAACAGCTTAGGGTAGTTGCTTAGGGTTAGCGGGAAATCACTACGCTTTATAAATTCATGGCTTATACCCTTTTAGATGACAGGGTAAATAAAGGATATTTTCTATGTACTACAGATGAAGAGGATTTTATGAAACCAACCATTAGAGTTTCGTGGAATTGACATAGAAATATTTATGAGTGTCCTCATAATAGAACCCTCTTGAAAGGTTGAAAAACGAAAGGTAAAGAAAAATATGAATTCGTAGAAATTGAAGATGTTATTATAAGAACTGTTTTAGAAATTATTGTAATTTGGTGGTTATATTTAGCCATAGCGAAACGTGATAGGTGGTTTCGTAAAAGAGAAAAAGCCGCCAAAGTTAATGTACCGATGTAGGTACAGGTAGGAGTTATTTTTATATAAGCTGCAATCGTCTTAATTTTACAACAAATTCACAAATGTATGTATATTTTTTTCCAATTCGTAATCTTGAGAACCGTAGATAAACCAATAATATTGACACAAGAATTTGAAGATTAACATAACAAATCTTATGAACTTAAAGCACGAAACATAAATACAAGAGACACAGATATTACGAATCCCGTTGAAGTTTGCTAGACAAATAGGAGTTCAGCAAACATTTGACGAAATCCCGAGAGGGATACATTAGATTAAACAATAAACAGAACGGGATTACTGTCAAGGGATGAGAGACAGAGTAATGAGTTAACAAGCACTTTTAGTTAATAGGTCATCATGATACATCAACTGGGTATAATCTTACAACTAATATAAATGATATAGTTTGAATGGATGGATAGATGTTCGTTGCTCAATCACGCCGGAAAGGCTGAACGGATCTGGATGAAAGTTGGCACAGAGATGGATTATAGTCTGGAATAGCATATAAGCTTACTTTTTATCCCGGAAGTATGTTCCTATGGGATAATTTCCGACATTTAGGCCCGGTGAAGCGATGAAGCCGCTGGCAGAATCTATTTGTTGACTAAGATTTCTTGTGTGTTAAGTAATATAACTACTGATAATAAATAATTAGTTAGACGTCAGATAAAACAAATCTCGTTACGGAGCAGGAGTTAATTATTGAGCACGTTTTGTTAATAAGTCATCATGATACATCAAGAGGGTAATTTTGGCATTGACTGCTCAATTCAATTGTGTATGTAACGTGTCAAAACTATTAATTAATTAGGCATTATCCTAGTTGTAATATTGGGTTAAAGAGGATTGTATGAGGAGTGATATGAATTAAAAGGGAGTCGGTGATAGCGTGGCGGTTGATAGGACCGAATGAAAAAACAAAACGTGTTGCGCATTACCCAAGGATCATCGAGTAATGACGGCTATACACGTTAGGGTTTGCATGATGGTTTTAGCATTTGCATAACCGACAAGTATAATCGAGTTTCATAAAAAGGAAAACTGTACAGTTTTATAACATGCACGCTAGGGTTTACCTGTTTGTTAAGCTTGTAAGGTTATAACCATCATGCATACCCTAGCATGTATGGCCACCCTAAGGGCAGAAAGATGATGATGATGATTGCGTTAAGAGTTTTAGAAGCATAACTAGTAAGGCTGAAATTGAATTAAGAGTTCAATGTTAAGAAAATAGATATAGAAATAATAAGTCAAAAAACAATACATAGATTTATGGATCGCTTGTGGCGTAGGAAAAAAAAACACGGCAACAATATCACAAGATGAAAACTTTTCAATATTTTCTGTGTAAACAACTAAGTGAGAACTTCCGACACTTGCAGCACTTAGTTTATTCTCAGTAACAAGTTCCACAACACTATTGTCTTTCTAAGTTTCAACAACAATCCCTTGTTCCACTAATAAAATTAAATCTACAGCTTTAAAACTCTGATTGTTTCAAACTTTGTTAAATATAACTGAAACATCGTTATTCTGTCTATATACTCTATTAGTTTTGTTCTTAAAACTCAATTACTTTGATTCATACTTGATACACAGTTTTAATCTCATTCAAATATTTCGTTGATTTGTTCAATTAACGTAAAGTAAATAAATTGTTGGTATCTTTCTTTTGTTCTTTCAAGTTCGTACCTACGTTGTTGTATTTGTAGAACTTGCGATCAATACTAACAAATCGTTTTGTAGTTTAGTTTATACAAGGGTTAACAGTTTTGTAATTGAAGAGACGGCGATAGACGAAAATAGAAATTTCATTGATCTAGCAACTGATTGTTTTATTCTTGAGACAGGACAGAAGTGAAATAAATGAAAAAGTGGTGAAAACGTGATATAAAAATGTTCAAAACATAATTCTAATCATAACAAGTGAAAAATAACACAAAAGAAGATTTCTAAGTGATGCCCTAAAATCCAAGCGTAAAAATGTGGAATCCAAACGCCACAGAGACCAGGCAGATGGAGAAACGAGTAGTGGTGGGCAGGGTCAGGCCTACATGGGCCAGGAACCTACCAGAAGCTAGAGAAGATGATGAGAAGAGTGAAGCAGAAGCTGGAGTGATGCCTCACAGTGAACCTCCTTCTCCAACAGACACTTGGGAACAGCATTCCAAACAAGATGATAAATACGATGTTTTTGGAAAAGTGAGTAAAAGTTTTTTTTTGTTTTTTTTTAATGTTTTGACATATGTACTTACCTACTAAAGGGTCACAGCACAGGGTAATAGGTACTTACAAAGGGACAGAAAAAGAAAGGGCCCTCCCGATTTCGTGTTTATAATTTAGGAGACTTTATGAGCATCTACGATAAATAATGCACAATGACATTAGTATCGTAGGCTTATGGATTTTCGACGGTATCCGAATATTTTAGGTACCTGCGTACAGGAATATATAACTTGGAACGACTTGTTTTTTTTGTTGTTTTATGTGTTTGATGGACTGATGTCGAATAACAATGTATTTAAAATATCAAAACAGGATAGGATAACTTTATCTTGGTTTTAAGAAGATCAGAAGAAATCCAAAGTCCGTTTTGATAAAGAAGCAAGCCATTTCAGTTCCAAGAATTAGTTACAGCTCTTGATTAGTGTCTAAATTACCTACTTCAAAGACACTTCAGAACTAACTACATTAGATCCGTACATAACCCACTTTCTCTGAAAATGAATTTTAATTTCGATCTCTGTATGTACCTACTTACCTAAATCTTGTAGATATAGGTAGGTACTAACTAAGTTGGTACAGTTAGCGACAAACATCGATGAACACAGCTACTTTAAGGTACATAATATAATAATAAATAATAATAATAATAATAATAATAATAATAATAATCATCTAAATTGATACAAAATGGTTCGTTATATGACTTTGAAGATTTTCTTATAGTAGCGAAAGAGTTTTTGTTTTTAAACTTGTTATCTAGGTAGTCAATATTTCGCTCAAAATATAGATTCCGAAAACCAAAGTGTTAATCGACTTTTGTCGCTAACTGTAGATACCATATCTACCTTAACATTACGTGCTACCTTTAGAGGACAAATTAGGTACCTACCTAAACGTGTGTCCGCTATCCGACAGTGAGCTTTAGAAGCCCTTAAACTGTCTGAACTAATTAAAGCGCCCCTTGCCGCAACCTTCCTAACTTGGCTCGTGATATTTCAATCATATTTACCTATCTACTAGTAGGTAAGTACTTATGTTAGATGTTTCTATGGATCCTACTAATTAGTTAGCGTTGACTCGGGAGTTATTTATTACCTATTTGTAAGTTTTTTTATTTGATCGGTACACCTGGGTAGTAACCATTTACATTTGAAATAATATCTTAAGAACAAAACCTTTGGTACCTATTTCGGTAACGGTTTTAGCGTAGTCGATTTTAATATCTAAAGGTAATTCAAATAGATATTAGTCTGCCATGTTGGATTTGGATCCGATTACCGATAATAAATATCAGGCTTTTAAAACTAATTTAGACAGATTTTATTACCAAGAAACAAAGATTTAGGTGCACAGGTAGGTACCTGGCTTATCTTGTAACCTACACCAGTAAAGTCCCCACAGGCAGATGCATGACTACAATGCGTTTTCATGAAACTATCGTGACGTAGGTACCTTTCTTCGAATTCTTTATTCTACACAGACTAGAGAAATCCTGATTAGGTATTTTATTTGATTGCTTCAGTTTCATAAGATCTTAATAGGCACTTATTCAAAAATACATTGTAATCTTCGCAGGTAATGCTACTCGGCGACAGCGGCGTCGGCAAGACATGCATGCTAGTCCGCTTCCGGGACGGCACATTCCTCGCAGGAAACTACATATCGACCGTCGGCATCGACTTCCGGGTACAATGACTCACGCTACACGTGCCGACTGCAATCTCAATACCTCAGGCCTCACCTTTGTCATTTAAAATACATACCTAATTAAAGAAGGAAAAAACCAACCATGAAAGTCCGCGTCTATTAAATGCCAGAAATAATTTGGTAGCTTTTTGTTCATAAAAAGCTTATTCAATGTGCTGACAAACTTTTAATCATTATTAAGGAATTCAATTACTTAATCCACCTACTCATCAAAGTTACTAACACGAAAAGTCAGAAAAAAACAACTTCAATGTCCAGCAAAAAGGTTTATCAATCAAATTTAATTCACCGCAACGAAGCGCAAAAAAGTTCCGTTATCAATAGACAAAAAGTTAATAATGCCTTTATTATTTTTAATTCTCGCAAAAAAAAAGTAATTAATGACCGTCAAGGGTTCCAAGTTCAAATGGGCCAGTGAGTGGCTGCACGCGACCGGTTCGCCGCAACGCTATTGGTGTTCGAAGTTTGGCGCGCTTTTTCCGTTCCCGCCCCTTGCCCATGACAGCTGTGATTGAATCGACTGCTCGCCTGAGTGATTTATTGTTGCAAAGGTTTTTTTTTCTGCCTGTTCGGTTTTTGCAGTTTGATTTATTGCAGCTGTCTTTGTGGGCTAGAAAAAGTGCCTGAATAGCCAATAACAAGTTTATGTTCAAGTTTTTATGAGACGTGAAAAAAGTGACTCATTACTATTTAATTTAATTACTTTATGTTTATGAACTGTCCATTTGTGTTATATTATACATAGCTAGGATGTATGTACTTATGTACTAATGCTTTAATTATCTTGATTGTTTTGAAGCGAGATTGAGGTTTAAAAGTTTTTAGATTGACAGGATAGTCTGGTCAAGTTAGCTCATTTAATTGGGGTAAGGTTTTGTACATTTGCAAAACATATAGGTAGGTAGGCGAAAGTTCGCAAATATAGGTTTTTCAACCAAACGGTAACTTTGCGGTAATTTGACCGGACTAAGAAGAGTCACTAACCTGAATTAAAACAACAACAAGTCGATCAGTGTAGGAATTTATTAAGTTTGTGGCATATTTTCTTTTTTTCTCAATTTTATTTACCACCAACTTGTGAAATATCTGAGCATTCCGACCAACTATTCATTCTATGCAATTCAGTACAAGTAGCGCCATCTGTTCACAGAATAAGGTAGTCACTGTGGACGGCATCAAGGTGAAGCTTCAGATTTGGGACACCGCTGGGCAAGAGCGCTTCCGTAGCGTAACACATGCATACTACAGGGACGCACATGGTAATAAAAACTTTTAAATAATAAGATAATTTAATTTACAAATAAATGGTTTGTTGAAATATGGCTTTGATAGTATGTTACAACTTTTTTGTGTATTTTCTTCCTCTCGTTTCGAAACAAGTAACGCCATCTTTCGGCAAAACTTTGCAATACGAATCCTAGCCATCTCAGGACCGCTGATATCTTCCACATGGCACGGCGTTACTACTTACTTCTGAGATAATACACACTATGTGAAATATCACGAGGATTTCGTTTCTACGACGCGAAGCCGTGCTGTGATGATACTTGTTTGTAGTGGCCTAATTTATACAATTTGCATTCTAAAGCTGTAATTTATAGATAATGCTATGGAGTTACATAGTATCTACCTAGGTACCTAATTACGTGTATGACAGGAGCATAGAAACTGCCAAGGTTCGGCCTCGACCCGTTTCCAAGAGCAAACCGGATCACGCATTCACACACGTGTGGAACTAGATTGGGCCACACCGAACCAGTCATAGCCACATCACGCCATTAACTTAGAGTCTGGTGTCCATAACGGGCCTGTTCTTAATTGATTCATGGTAGGATGGTATGCCTCTATTTTTGTGTCGAGTTGTGAGCGACTGTGCAAGTATCAAGTACTTACCTACCTACTTAATACTTATTGAATTTAGTTTGGAATCGTTTTGAAGAGAAATATCGAAGAGAACTGGCTCAAGATTGTTAGCCTGATAAAAATGCATGAAAGGTTGTAAAAATCGTTATCGTGCTGTGCGATAATGTTCAAGCCTTGTGCAAACACACATTTTAATAACAGTACCACCTAGGTACGTTATAGGTAGACTTGAATATCTTGCATCATCATGGACCATGGCTCAAGAGTCAAGCACCTAGCTAGGTACTGGTGTGTTTTTTTATGGTAACCTGGTAGGTGCTACTGTAGGAACTAGGTTCCTATCACGAAGTACCTCGTTGGAAGACGTCGTTACCTTCCAATATTACCTACCTAGTTCGTATGGGAAACTAAAGTAGATCCAACTTACTACGATAGATAGGTAGTCCTACGTACCTACTTGTTACAAAAATATGATCAGTCGGACAACGACAGAAATTCAATGTGATCAAGATCATTAATAGGTTTTCAACGACATTAAAAACAGATGTTTATTGACTGAATAAGCTAGAAACAAAATAAACATTTTCAAACTCCTTTAATGTATAATGTAAGTACTTATATTATCTAACAGTAGCAAGCTCACGACGACGTTGAAGTTTTTTCTGGAAGAGTTTGTCACAGATGGTAGTACTGCACTGCCACATGGTGTATAAGCAAAAATAAAATACATCAAGTAGAAGTATCATATTGGTTAGATCTCTAGGTGTACCAACCTAAGAATATGCTTGGACAGAGTTGGAACACCTGCTCATGATTGCTCATCGATTGCACAGTGCCTAAGTAGGTACTTGTTATATTGCATAGTGCCATTACGGCATTTACCTACGGCACTTCATACAAGTAGAACACTTTTTAATTTTAAAATTTTGTTAAACCTCTTTTGGATGTCATTAGGGATTGCAATCCAGCAAAGTGGGATCCCACAGGATCCTGCTAGGTTGAAGTCAATCCAGCAAATAGCCCGCTCGATTGAAATCAGTGCTGGAATGGAATCCCTATGTCAATGTATGGAATGTCTTCTAGTTTTTGAAATAGATAGCGGTATTCACCTGTTAATTTATTTATTTATTTTGGGAAAACAAACAATTGTACAATGCATGTTAACGTAAGTATTACCTACAACAAATAAAAAGTAGGCTAAAGTACAATCCACGACGTTTCCACAGATTACTAAGCTTAAAGGTACAGTGTAGACACAATATTTTAAATTAAAACAATACAATACGACGACAGGAAGAGACTAAACATAATTCGGTGTACAAGATATTCCTTAATTTAACTTAAATTAACTTATGGCTAGAGGGCTTGCTATAAACAAAACAAACAAGAACACAACAGCAACGCAAACATCATGAATTACATGAATGAAGACTAATCAACACAAGATTCTTAAATTTATGGCGGTTTAGAGCGAAATATCTATGTCGGCAAAATGTTCATTATAAATTGTGACCATTCTATGGAGAGGCGCCCGTTTACCCGCGTTTGTACGACAAGGTGTAGTACCAAAGAGCGGGTAGACGCGTGCCTCTCGCCGTATAACTGTTCTGGGTACAACATAAAATAAATTATTTACTAAATCGGAGCAATCAATTCTATTGTGCAACAGATCATGAAGCATTATCGTTTGAAGCAAGATGCGCCTTGATTTCAGCATGAGAAGATCAAACCTTTCTAAGGACTCTATATAATATATGTGCTTCGTGCAATGTGGCATCTAAACTGCATTGACCTTAAAAACTTGCGCTGTACT
>NDFZ01004038.1:0-41404 GCA_002192655.3 Mamestra configurata
TTCACCATTATAATAGTATAATATTTCCTAATAAATATATGAAGCTATATCTTTTTTTTTTTTAAGGATGGGAAAACACCAATTGACTTCTTCCGCTCTGGGTGGAGCGGAAAGGCGTGTCAGACTCTTACTGACTAAAACCCATTGGTTCCTTCTAAAGCCCTTTGCGTTACAGGGCTGTGGTGCCTTTCGCTATATCTCTATGCTATAAAATATTGTAAGATATAGTAAGATCTGTCCCGATTTATAGAACTCATGTGAACCCATGCTCTTTCCTGTCATCACCTCGCCTCACCGCAGCTTCCTAAGGCACGGTACAGCGGTCCCGGTTAAACTAAGCAGAAAAGTGAAGTACAATCTATGGGTATTGCCTTAAGAACACATTGATATTTTGTAAGAATATTTGAATGTGAATATAAAAATAATATTATTTAGATCTACCTAAAACAAGGCTAACATTTTTAACAAGTCTATTGACATTGATAGTTACAAATAAAGTTATTTCATAATACTTACAGGCAGCATGGCATTAAATAAATGGGTGATGAGATTAGCTCCACATTCAACAGCTTTTTCTCCTTGAGCCAAACTTGCAGTAGAGTGTCCTAATGCTACTTTGATGCCCACTACAGCCAATTCCTTAATAGCCTCCAAGGCGCCAGGCAGTTCCGGTGCAAGAGTGACTATGACAACATTATCCAATGATCCATAAACTTCTTCAATAGTCTTTATACCCTGGAAACATCGAAACTAAAAATTAAAAATACATGAAATACTAAACAAACATGTTCGGTTTGAACTTTCTGAGTAGGTATTTATAGTTGATGGAAAAACCAACATAGGTTTTGTGATAAGTGTGTGTCCATTAACTTATCAGCTGTGGTAAATTATGTGGTTTAATTTCTCAGAAGAAAAAGCAATTTTCATATTGATGAAGTACTGATTTGTTTACAAATGCAAAAGTAAATACAGTTAATGACACAATTTATAGTTGAGCAATTGATAAAAGTACAGTGACATTTAAAAGGTTCATCTGTGTTTGTTATTTACAACTTACAAAAAGTAGGTCAGTGATAAACGCTAACAAAACTGATAAGCCAATAAGTACCTACTGCAGAATTGTTTAGCTACAGTAAAATGAATGATAATAAATAGCATGATGTTTTACTGTTAACAACGCCTTTGTTTACACCATGTTGAGTAGTTATTGTTTTTTCATATCACTATGAAGATAAAAAAGCAATTGGTCAATGTGTGAATCTAAGAAAGGAGAAAGATATTATTAAAAAGTGTTGTGACAGTATATTTGATCATGAAGATGTAAACCTTGTCAGGTGTCCTAATATATTCCTCCATATGGGCTCCCTTTTTAGCCATATTAATAAATGGCCCCTCTAAATGCACTCCAAGAACAGTCGCCCCATGTTGACCACCATCAGTCTTTTTAATTAAAGGCAGGATTTTTCGGTATTTTTCCAAATCAGAAGTCACCATGGTTGGGCAGAATGAGGTCACCCCATGAGATAGCAGTTCCTTTGACACCTTTCTGATGCCTTCCTTGACATTTTCTGAGTCATATGAAAAGTCAACACCCCAGCCACCTATGAACAAAAACTGTAATTGTATCTTGGAAAGTATGGTTTTAAAAAGGGTTGATTAAAAATATTGAATGCACTGGATTTCTTAGAAGAATCCGAATGGAATATAAAACTTAAATGTTATGGAACATTACATACCTAAATATGTTTTCCTTATAATAATTACACTCTTGGTGTAAATCACTGATTTTTATTGAAAAATTACCAATTTTTATTAATCAATTGAGAAATATTACTTCAAGCACACAAAGGTACAGTAGTGGAGTT
Source organism: Mamestra configurata (assembly GCA_002192655.3). NCBI lineage: Eukaryota > Metazoa > Arthropoda > Insecta > Lepidoptera > Noctuidae > Mamestra > Mamestra configurata. The sequence goes on from NDFZ01004038.1 coordinate 1,866, forward strand.
CAATGTCACAAGCATTTTATTTATTCAGACAACCAAAATAAATGCCAATAAATGCAAATAAAAGGTTTTTCCACAAAATAGAATATAACTAATCTGTTAATTTAAGGTAAAACAACAAAGGAAAAACATCGCTATAATTATTGCTTTTGAACTGTGACCTAAAAATGAAAACAAAGTTGTTTTCCACCAAATTAAACATTGCAAAAAAGCTATTATGAGTACAGTGAGATTATTATTTACAAAAGATTGAAACTCACCATTGATCTGTATGTCAATGAACCCTGGAGCAATCAGCAGTCCTTCACAGTTTACAGTTACATCTGCATGTAGTTGCTCCACATAAAATACCTGTTCAGGGTTTTCGATTTTNGCAAATAAAACAGTACAGTGAGATTATTATTTACATAAGATTGAAACTCACCATTGATCTGTATGTCAATGAACCCTGGAGCAATCAGCAGTCCTTCACAGNTTATGAGTACAGTGAGATTATTATTTACAAAAGATTGAAACTCACCATTGATCTGTATGTCAATGAACCCTGGAGCAATCAGCAGTCCTTCACAGTTTACAGTTACATCTGCATGTAGTTGCTCCACATAAAATACCTGTTCAGGGTTTTCGATTTTCCCATCTCTTATCCATAAGTCCTCCTTTATAATCTTACTATCACGAAGAATAAAACAGTTGTGGAATCTAGTTAAGCCCGATTTAGGTTTCATTATTATTTTAGTAAATATAAATTATTGAAAATAAGTGCAAGAGAAATGTTTTTATTTGCGAAGAACCGGTATCATACTGACAATTTGAGTTTTGACAAACAATGTAGAGAGAGAAAGGAAACGTATATGTCAGTTGTCAATGTCATTGATTGACAGTTGACAGACTGACGGTGACATTTTTGTTAGGCTTTGTTACACATGAAAAAACGAAACGAAATAATAAAAGCGACGAAACTAAACGTCTGCTGCATCAACCGTGTTATCAAGACTAAAATAATAATATTATTGCGAATAGAATATTGAACAGATACTTTACGCGCACAAATCGCGCTTCTTGTCTTTCAAATGAAAATCAACCATCGGAAGTGTAGGCTAGAAATTTTCGAGTTCGCTTCGCTTGCGTTTAAATTCATAATTATGAATAGATCGACAAAGTTACTTCTTTATAAGTTAGGTAATAAGTTAGTAGGTAGATAGGTATGTGGTAGTAGCATTTAAAATGATAAATTCATATTAACATACTTGCGAATGTTACAAAAAATCGTTTCTATATTAGGTTAAATGCTATAATTTTCAGCAGCATTTTGTATTGTAGTTATTCTGAATCTTTAACTAATGTTAAAGCTATCTAGCTATTTTACTAGATAGAAAAATAATAAGTATATTTAGTACGTCCGTTACATTGTCAAAAAATATTGGATACTTATTTTTTGCCATTTCAAATCGATAAAGTTAAAGCTCATCAAAGTTCAAGATTGGGGGCTGGTGACTTCAAATTTTAGTAAATAGTGTACTATCACGTGACGTCACACGAGTTTCAATGCACTATAGATATGTATTGTCTTAATTTTTTGTTTAGGTAAGTACGTGAAAAAAGGAAAAATGCACGTCCAATATTTTTTGGAAACCTATCAGATGGACTTATCAGATTTTTTCAGTAAAATACCCCATTATCCAATATGCAAAAAATATTAAATATTTAGGAAAATTTTAAATACAATTTTTTTATTTTATTTTATTTATTTGGCTCACCAACAATTGAATACACGTGTACAAGGATGAGATACATCAAATAAACTGATTGCCCAGTGTACCAATTCCTTACAGGTAAGTAAGCACATCATGCGTTACATTATTGTTGATTGATGCTGAACAATTTGCACAACACTTAAAATTAGGTGAGTTCAGAGTTCCTCACCGAACATTATTATGACCTATAACTAGCTAACCCGGCAGAGTACCTACGCTGAATGCCACAGAAAACGTTTTTGAACCCTTTCCAATCTTAGTGTGTGGGTGGCATTGTGAGGTCTCCACACAGTGCTGCAATATTCTAACGATACTATAAGCTGTTACGATTTACAACAGTCTAGCTATTAATCCTTTGAATTTAAACAGTAAGTGGTTCCATACGACTCTCTGAAAGGGTTGGCTTAGTCTTAGCTGTGGGTCCTATGTAAAAATATCTGGCAAGCCGGGCTCGACAAACTTGTTTGGCCTTTGCGTACCGCTTAAGCGGTTTTCGCGGTCAGACTGTTGGTGGGAAAAAGGTATGACCTTATTACTTGCAGTACTTAAGTCTGTTTTAATACCAGAACAAACGGGAGGCTGACGTTTTTAATAACTATTGTTCATTTTCAAACTACATCGTCAAAAATTTTTAAAAGAACACAAAGCACGCAGCAAATACTTATGACGCCCACAAAGGTATCCTAATTATAACATAACTTTGAAATGTCAAGATAGACAAGAAAAATTAAAGAAAGGTCAAGATAATGTAAGTTAAATATTGTGATAGGCCAGGTAAAGACGACACCCCCTCAGAAAGCCACAAAAATCGGAGCAAAAAGCCCGTATTTGTTTTTATTACAGGTTGGTATATTTTCTACTCAGTACAGCCAACCTCTATATGAACTTTTTTTTTGCATAAAAGGTAATGTCGTATCGCCTATATTATAGATTCAATTTTATTAGTTAAGAGTTAAGAAACGTAGGTATGTGAAATATATCTACTTTATCTACTTACTGGGGATCCGTATTGGCAGCCCGCGTTTTTTTTGCAATTTGCAGTATTAGGTTGTAACTAGATCAAAATATGATATGCGTCAATAACCAGTATGTATTTAAATAATTATAAACATAAGAATAATCAATACACCGTTCAAACTTAGATTTGATGCATATTAGTTAGATTTCCGAAATCTCGTTGAAATGCATCAAATCTAAGTAAGAGCAATATATTGATTATTCTTATGTTTATAATGTATTGATTATTCTATATTAGATTGATTACAATGTAGATGCAGCTTTCCTTCTAGCAGTTAATACTACCTACTTACTTAGTTCTTTATTGATATTTTGTGAACTAATAAACCTACCTTAAAATTAACTGTTAATTATTTTATCGCCGATATCATGGTCGCAAGTGCGACTTCTGACCATAGCGCCCTGGAGTCGATTTGTAACTTCGTTTTAACGTACTATAGTTTAAGTTGGTGCTATCTTGCAAAAATCTCAACGTGGTAAATTAGGTGCAGTTAATTATTTATTATAAATTCACTGCACCTAATTGAATTATAAAAATGAACTATATAGTAAAATTTAACCATTCACTTCAACCTCACTTCACCTTGCAAGGTCTTTGGGGGTGTTCAAGTATTACGTAACGCAATTTGGGGGAGGGGGTGTCTTGTAAAACGTTACGATGCGTTACAGGGGCGGGAGGGGTGTTTGAACAACGCGTTACGTAACATTGTTTTTTTTATTTAACGCTAGCTCATTAAACATATTTTCGAGTTACACAGTCACTGAACAGTAGTCATTTTGCCAAACAAAAACAAACACCAATATTTTTTCTTGAAATTACATTTATTAATTAAAAAAATTGGTAACATGAGAGTATTACACATCATTGTGACTTTTAGGTAAAAATTGTCACTTGGATGATACGTAACGTTTCGGCAGGGGGAAGGGGGTACAGATAAACGTTACAGCGTGTTANGAACAGTAGTCATTTTGCCAAACAAAAACAAACATCAATATTTTTTCTTGAAATTACATTTATTAATTAAAAAAATTGGTAAAATGAGAGTATTACACATCATTGTGACTTTTAGGTAAAAATTGACACTTGGATGATACGTAACGTTTCGGCAGGGGGAAGGGGGTACAGATAAACGTTACAGCGTGTTACATGGGGGGGAGGGAGAGTCAAGAATCTTCAAAAATTGCGTTACGTAATACTTAAACGCTCCCTTTACAGAATAAACTGAATAACAGCCACTTGCTGCACGGGGTCCTAACTTGACCAAAATGGATAAACGGAGTCGATTGGTTCACCTGATCGCCTTCAATAACGTGCAGGTTTGTAACAGGAGGTCTTTTTCAGGTGAAATGTGGGTATTTTATGCGCGCTCACCATGTTATTTACCTTGACTAACTTTGTAGTGCCTCGCTTTTTATCCAAACGTGTTTTTTACCAAATGCTCTCACCCGAAACCACGGTTAAAAGGCTAATTTTCATAATTACTTTAATGGTTTTTAGTAACATTACTCATTGGGTATTTTTAGACGGCTAAATTCACATACAAGCTTCAACTACAGGTGTTTTTTGTTGTAAATCTCTAAAAAATATAAGAACAACGTTTACTGATGTGTTCATTTTCCTGTCAATTCTTTTAAAAACATTTAATTTTATGAGCGCATTTCTTACCCGCCGAAATACCCTACCTATTCAATTATTGAATTTCTTAAAATCTCATAATTAATTTATTTCAAATCGTTAATTATTGCAGTCACCTAATTGTTATCGGAATATTTTTCTCAAATGAGCAGCAGACGAAGCAGCGGTTGCAAGAGTTGCGACTGCGCGAACTGTGAAGGAATGCAGCGCGTAGCTCGTAGCTCGGCGCTACGACAGTTGGCTTCCCGCGGCTACGGCGCGTGCTACGGACTACGACGTAGCTCGCCACGTCGGCTCCACACAATCGCGGACGCGTAATGTTCACACGCGCGTGATTGCATGATTATTGCTACTTAACAGTGACAGCCCAAGTGATTAATATTAACAATAAAACAGGTGAACTTTGTTATGTTGAATTACTTCTGTGTATGTTCCGCGTAGCTCGGAAGGCTGCACTTTCTTTAATAGAAATTTTAGTCCCCGTGGAATCGAACTTTTCGTATCTCTATGACTGTTATTTGTCAACTTTTTGTACCTAATGGATGCGATGTTTCTTCCCGATGGATCTGTTTGAGAAAGTACTTGAAGATAATTTTGTGGATGTGATATGATTAGTTAATTATTTTGTAGGTAGAGGTAGTAATTTTTAGTTTCAGTGCTTTCATTATACCTATTTTATTAACGTTATTTATTATTTTATAGGACATATTTTATTAAACTGATGATAATTAATTTTTAGGGCTTTTTAGTAAATCTGGTACAAACCTGGTAAAAATCGCAGTAAATCTGGGCTTTTCAAAATGTAGTGACTAAATTCCCGTGTGTATGAAATTATCGTTCAATTTTTCAATTGGATTTTAATAGAAATTAGATAAATCAAATGATAATAAAATCACAAATATTAAAGAAAACTAAGAAGAGATAAAAAGAAGGCAAACGTCTGTAACGATTACTGACTCCATCAATAGATCGATCGAAAGATAATATAATACCCAATGAGGATAGCCCTCTCCTGGCTTATTAATTTTCATTTACTTATCCTTGATAAGAATCGTAATGAATAAAAGAATAAATATTTACCTCCAGGCTTAAATAAAATGTTTTCTTAGTGATTTGCAGACGTAGGTTGGCATTTGATTGTTATGTTTAAATATGAATAGATTGAGAAAAACAGCTCACATAAAATAGATTAATGAATGAAAATAGGTTGATGAATTAAGAAGATACGGCGTACCTAACTTCCTAATTTGAACTTTATACAACGGCTGAGTCAACAGCACTAAAAATACCACAGATTTAATAAAATTATACAATTATAAGTTCTGAAATATGTATTTAGCTCAATAGGTACTTTTATCGTTGACTCAGCTATCAAAACTTTATCTGTTCCTGCGATACATTTATTTATTTATTAAATAAAATAAAATAAAACCATCCGAATGCGGAACGTCCGGTACCTACAATTATACAATATTATCTAATGAATATCTTTTACAATTTACGCCTGAAAGTAAACTGAAAACCCGTGAAATCTTCGTTCTTACTGAGGAATGGTTCTCTTATGGAAAAAATACGAGGACCAACTTTCTATGTCGGCGCGAAATAATGTTTGTTAAAAATAAAAACCCGTAAGATTTGCCAACTGAGTGAGTTGCCTGTTATCGAGGAAGATATCGGACATCTGACACTCGCAGACTGACATCAGGGGCATCGGTGAGAGAAATATTGGTATAGGGTTTCCCTACTCGTATGTCAGTTATTCTACTGGTTTAGACAAAAAATTGGCCGAAATTTAATCTATTTTTTGGGTTAGGATTATCAGCAGACAGTATAAGTAGTCCTACTGTCTTTTTTTAGGAACTAGCTTCCGCGAGCGGCTTCACCCGCGTGAGACTCGAAAGTTATCCCAAGGAAACATACTCCCAGGATAAAAGTATTCTAGGTCCTGGAAAAGTCTCATCCAAATTCAATCAGCCATTTAAGCGGAAAGAGGTAACAGATAGACAGAGTTCCTTTCGCATTTATAAAATTAGGATGTATTATCAAAATGCTGCCTGTCCACTGATCCTGCAAGTCAAAAGTTTGCCTGTTCAGGGACCCTAAATGGACGGATGTGTGAAAATGGCAAGCACCACTACTGCTGAATTTTGAAAGACCAGGGTTTGGCAGTAGCTACTATACGTGGTTTGACAGCTCTCTCTGAGGGAGCATTTTTTGTGCAACTTGGTTGTCATAGGTTCCTAATCTTATCTAATCTCCTGGATCTTTCGATTAATATCACAGTTAGGCAGTCATGTCACCTCACAATTTATCTCTTAATAAGACTCGGATATATTGGAAACTATTGAATTTGGATGGGATTTATTGTATACAAAACGATTTAATTCATAAGATATCGGGAAATTATAATCTTATAAAGATTTATTACAATCTAACGGAGTCTGACTGACTGACAGACAACGCATAGCCGAAACTACTGGTGCTATAGAAAGATGAGATTTGGCATGTAGCTTCCTTGGGAACGTTAAGAGAGGATTTCTTTAAATTCCTACTAGAATGTGAAAAAACAGGATAAGCGCGTACAAATTCGCGGGAGAAAGCTAGTTATTTATTTTTAACTTATACTATATCTTTATTCACGTATCTTGAAAATAACAAATAAACAATAAAAACGAATAATAATTAATAAACTAAATTAACAACAAACTAAAATAAAGCAATAAAAAATTCGTTCTGAACGCTGTCAGTTGGTAATGTGCTCAAGAGACTGACGGCATTGCCACGTTGTATGGCAATGCTTAGCCTCTAGCCAAAGTTAAAGACAACTCTCAATTATACATTGATTCATATTAAGTTATAGATGAAAGTTCCTGGTACCTACTGAAGTCAACTACAACTAATTAGTTAGTAGTTTAGATTGGTTATTGAAGTACTGACCCATATTATTCCACGGTGGAATAGTCTACATTTAATGGTTTCTTGAGTAGGTCACCATCGATAGTGTATTTACCGAAATCCCGATACCTCTTTCATTTTCTTATTTCAGTATTTCCCGGTTTCGATACAATTCGCTTTCAAGAACCAATTGTTTCTCCACCGCTGTGAATGCTCGCACACAGTCCAGTAAAATTTTATTAGATATATCAGAGTGAAAACGTATCGCTATTGGCATTTGAATGGAGCCTCTTTACAGGCAGTCAATCGAGTAATAGATTAATATTTGGCTGTTACCGATTGTAGAAGAGGTACCAATTAAAGCAATTAGATTAATATTTGGCTGTTACCGATTGTAGAACAGGTACCAATTAAAGTAATTATAGGTAGTTACTACTAATCGAAAACAGTTTCTGTTATGACGATTACGTGTCCTAGCTGGAGTATTATGGATAATTTTACGTACTGTGGTTTAGCGTTCTACTATTCTTACATAAGTAAAAACTTTACGAGTATTGAAGATATATTGATCAGCAAATAACGGCTTTTTATTAAAAATATGATTTGATTGAAACCTATATCAAAGTTATTAAATTACAGCTAACAACGTAACATAACAGAAGAATGGTCATTTCTGACCCAGAGTCCGATAGAATTGAGTTTGACCTATCGTAGTTTTTTTGTTGTCTGAAGTAGAGCAAGAAGATGTTTATTTTTGTAATAAACACATGACCTTGAATATGTCTTCAGATGAAGTATCGAATAGTAATTTTTCATCCATTCTAACAAGTATGCCGGTCGTGCTTGAGCTCATTTGAATCATCCCGATGGGTATTATGTATAGTTGATAACAAGGACCTGAGTCAGAGAAAGTCGCCATTTCTGACCCAGAGTCCAATAGAATTGAGACCTATCGTAAATTTTGTCATTTGAAGTAGAGCAAGAATATGTATTTATTATTTTCGATTTCGATGACTAACGCATAGATATTTACCATGTGAGCTTGAGTGTTTCTTTAGACTAAGTATAGAAAAGTAATTCTTCATTCACTCTTACGAGTATCCTTGTGGTATCTGCGCTCATTTGAATCGTACTGATGGGTACCATTTACTGTAGATAGTAACAAGGGTCTGATGATGGAAACCATAAAGGTGAGTAGTGGCTCTCTTAGTTGAATACTCCATCCATCGTGTTTGGGTTCATATGAATCGTACGGTTTGGTAATATTCATTGTAGCTAGTTACAACGATCTGATGATGGAAACCATAAAGGTGAGTAGTGGCTCTCTTAGTTGACTACTCTTGTACCTATCGTACCTGGGCTCATATGAATTGTGCGGATGGGTACTATTAATTTTAGCTATTAACAACAACACTGAACAGTGCCCATCAGAGAAATTCAAATGAACCCAAGCACGATAGTTATACTAGTAGCCAACTAAGATCCACCTTTCTGGTCTCCATCATCAGATGCTTGTTACCAGCAACAATGAATAGTGCTCATCAGAACGATTCAAACGAGCCCAAACACGATGGTTTTGATAGCGAGAGTGTATGAAAATTGCTTTTCTATACTTCGCTTCAACGAACACTTAAAACGTTGGAAAGTTATAATCTCCATGGGTCGATCGTGCCCCACAATGTAATTAGACTTGCATGCGAGTTGCTTGTAGGTGGAAACACTGCGTTACGCCTGTTGTGTTTCAGTCCCATGTTAAACGCGTTGAGCTGGCCATCAACTTGGCACAATTACAGACTGCGGGCTGACGCTATAAAATCCGTAATGGAAAATTCCAATAAAAGATTTTCCCTCCCCGATATCCGTACACAGGAGTAGGCACTCAGGACCTACTAATACTTTTCAGGCATAATTTGACACAGGAAATAAGAAACTGAAAAAGGTATACCTAATTGAAAAAAAAATTATAAATTATAAATGGCGCGAAATAATGCTGTAAAACATTTCCATTCACTAGGGCGATCCTTTAGTCAATACAATAACATGCAAACACGCGTGGTACAATGAAAACTCTTACTCTAGCCAATTTGACATCTACCCACATTAGAATACGCTGGTACAAGAATTAATGTGACGATATTGTTCATTTTATTTTGTCACCAATTTTAAACAGATTTGAATGTAATTTATCAGCTCAATCGACTAACGCTTGCGACAAAACTGGCCATTGTCCTTTTAGCGCGCGCATCAATTTATTAAACCGGACAATCTCTACTTAAGTTCGCTCCGGGAGTCCGGATTGCGGAGACCTACAACCCTACCTTATTAATGTACCTCATTAAGTTATGTTTGCTTAAGACTCTCGGGTTCATATTTCAGAGCAATTATTTTATGTAAACTATTTAAAATGGAAGGGATTTATTTTTATCTCGTCGTCTGCGAGCATGGGTAGTTGGACGCAGGTTCATTTATCTTATTCAGTGGGGTGAATAAGAATGTAGGTAATGCATCACGCATTGCAGGTATTCTTTTCTTTTATTATGCGGAATAAAGGAGAGACTAACGGAATAAACGTTAAATGCGTTATTTTGGCTCAAGTGCCAAAACCCGTTTTTGTATAAGGATCTAGTGGACGAATGAATTACGATGACCGTTGTCGTCCTCACATAATTCCTGCAGGTAAGGTGTTTAACACACACGGGAGGTTTAACATTTATTGTTATCTTGAACATTATGAAAAATCGCTTTATGATATTGTTTTTTTTTATAACAAAGCAGATAACGAATTAAAAAATGGGCGCAGAGATATGTTTTAATTTATTGTACAGACTTTTAGCCCTGAATCAAATTTAAAAAAAATCCTATAATTCAGTTACGAGTGTCGGAGGATGATAAAAAGTCGATACATTATGTTATACAAACAAATTCTTCCATCCTAGCGTCGAAGAAATACGCAAATCCAAAAGTGATTGCTAGTCAAACTTCAACGAGCATAGCAGTAGGTTCAAAGTTAGTCTCGTACTTCACTTCTAAACTCAGCGTCTCCGGGTTAGCCGCTGGTCATTACGACTCGAGTGAGTCTTAGTACCTTCCTTAGTACACATATTTAATCATTGTTGCTAGCACAAACCGCGTCGGAGAACAAAAAAGTGTCGGTGGCCGCGGGTAGTGACAGTGAGTTATGCGTCGTCTGTCCTTTCGCCGCCTTCTTGGACTTGTCGCTACTCATTGCCTTGAATTGTTAGCTAAATTTATTTTTGGCCTTAGCCATTTCATTCTTCACGTGGCAGCGCAACCGGGAATTTAATTCACTTTAGTTTTTGCTTCGCCTTAATTAGAACGTAGCCTGCGACGATTTTATGATGAACTGAAATAAAAAGTGACGAAGGTATTGAGGGCAAGTAGGCTAAACAGAAGGTGGTTACGATTTATGCTCTTGTAAAAAACTACCTCACCGCAAGCGTATTGAAAGAACCATTTTCATTCATTAATGATTTAGGTACCCCACTAGTTTCTTAGAAAATGTTCACTAACATCTAACGTCCTAATTTTTTACTGTTAAGTCAGGCGGTACAAACCTTTAAGAAATATAAAGGCCGGAATTTATTTATTAACCTTTTAAAAAGGTTTCGAGTCAGGCCGTTAGGTACTGGTAAGTCTTTCAAGGTTGCGAACGACGCGCTCACTAGAATTTAAAATATTTCGGAAAATTAATTTATTCTTTGGAATCCAAAGTTTAGTTTTCAGTTCTATTGGAATTATTGCGTGATAAGGAAGGAAACGCTCCAAGGACACGAGAACAAAGGAAGTCAAAGGACCAGGTACGGTACAGGCAGCATTAAAGGATGTATAGTTAGCATAAATCCGAGATTTTTAAACAAGCGTCAACAACATATGACCCTTTTTTGTTTCAAAAGAATGGGGCAAAGCTTGGCAACGACATATCCGGGTTCAATATTGTCATTCTGGGGTGCTCTGGTGATTTTTAAGCGCTCGAAAACGCGCTCTGGTTACGTGATGTCATGCTATGCCATCTAACACAGAAATCCGATAGCCTGTCTGTTTGTTGTTCTAGCTCGCCTCTGCGAAAGTAATGGATCCTAATGGAATTTCACATGCTTTAACATCAAGCCTGCTGGAGCTCTGATATACTTACAAAGTAAATAAGCAACCTTTTATTTTATAAAGTCGGGTGGAGATCCCTTGAGGCTCAATACGAAATCAGGCCAAGCTTCGAATTGTGAGGGGACTTTCTGAGTGTCACCAGTTCTGTTGAAGGGAAATATGGTTTTATGAGCACCATTGCATTGCACGTATCCGGAGGTACTGAAATGCACTATGTAGGTACATTGTGGCATATTTGTGTGAAGATTTTTCTCCGTATAAAAAGGTACTCTTGTGCCCTGGCTATAGCGCGAAGACAATGATGAACAAAAAAGATGAATAATGACGATGAATGATGATGATTATGATTATGATAATGATTAAACAAAATAGCTTTCGTAAATACAAGAGACGGAATCAGAACCAGGATAGAGGCAGCGGCAACCTTGATCCGAGCTTTTAGAGACTTAGATATTAAGATTTTAGTTTTAATTAAATACTTGCCTGAAATGCTATTATCTATGAAATTATTCCAAAAAGCAAATAAAAATTCTGGTCTTTTCATGAGTGAAAGCTTATACCTTAGTTGATTATAATTACTGGTCTCCTGGATTAATATAATTAATTGAAAGACATTTAAATAAAAACAAAGAATATTTAAAAATGCCCAAACGTAGTTTTGTGGAACAAACAAAAAGTTATTATAAAGTGATAAGTCTCTTATGAAAAATGTCTTATATTAAAATTCGAAAGAAGATAAAAATTTGATTACTTTGCTTACGATACATTGACCTTAAAGTTCTTTGTACCTCAGAAAGTGTCATGAAATATTCTTAGAATTAATTTTCACGTTATAACGAAGAATAGACTAGACAGCCATCTGATTTCTCAATGTTTCATTTAATTTCATGAACGAACAAATTTAAAACGTCTAGCACAATATTCTTGCTGAAAATGTTAGAGTTGTACATTGTACAGTTACTGTTGTTATCTATGAAATTCCTTGCGCCATTTTTACGTTGGCTTATTTTCACAGGAAAATACTGGCACGATCGCGTGAATTTGTAATCGTGATCTTTAAAGAATGTTATATGTTATACTATGGAGGCTTTGACAATACGTATAGTATAAACAGACTTGCCACATGTATCCCTTACTCACAGGGCATTTAACAACGCTAAGTTAGAATCAAAGCAAATTACCTGCCGTAAAATATATTATCCGTAAGCAAAGTACCTACCTCTAGTTACAATTTCGCAATTTTACGCGTATTATACTCTGTTATTTAAGCGAATCCCTTAAACAAACATTGTGTAAGTAATTTTACTACTTTGTTTATCCCTGGCATCTATTAGAGTAAATTGTCATTAACGCAGGAATCTAATGTCTTGAGTAAACATGTCTCTAATGACGGCTGCGCACTCTGTGATTTAATTAAAATTCTCACGTTCATTAAATATGTCTTTGTACGTCGACATTAGGGGCTTGGAAACTTTTTGTCAGGGTGACCTTCTTCCTGCCTTTTTTATAAGCGCCTGGGATGCTTGTTTCTGACGCACTGCAAAGTGCGAATACATAAAAAGTGAAAAGAGCTTTTTTAATGCAAGGAGTATAATATAAAACAACATGAGATGGATAAATAGCTAATGAAGCCACGCTCATAGTGTCACGTGGTTCGTAAATAGTGATAAGTTGGGCTCATTACCTATGAATGCCATGGCGACCTATTTACTTTAATTGACCTTTACAACACGCGTGGGAAGTGAACTGGCAAACTACACATGCTTCTTTCATTTCCGCAACACTATGGTAGGTGTTTAGTGAGTCGTAAAATTAAAAATGATAAAAGTGGAGTTTAGTGAATAGATTTGGGCTATGAAATATTATTCGTGTGCGAGCGGAATGCGGCTGTTTCTTTTTGAAATTCTGCAATATGCACATTGTAAGTGCCGCTATTTATAATTTATTAGGGTCCAAATATATAACACAGTATTAGATTTGCAGATGGTATAGTCGATTCGTATTTTCAGCTGAGCATGTCTCGGCGAGTGACGTTGGCAACATTTTATCGTTTCACATATTCATAAAACGCCCGTAGCTATCATTTATCAGGTGTTGTATTCCGTCGGGGGCAAACATTTTACAAAACATTTATTTGGTGTGCTTGCAGAGATTTACATGTGGGCGACGCACATTAATCGTGTGCTGAGCCCCAGGAGGAGCATTCACTATTAGTACTCGCATTTTAATAGACGTGAAACACAAAAACGGCGTTAGAGTTTTTGCACCTCTCTCATTACGCAGGACAGTAAAAAATTCGCTCTTCCATAATTGCGAAAATCCACAGACTAACCTTTATAGCACCGGTATAATTTAACCTGGCTGTAGCTGTGAATAGAAACGGTATGGCTTCTTTTATTGCTGGGCCCGGACAGATAAATACTTTATTTTTATGTAGATCCGTAGTCGCAGTAGGCCAGTTCCCATTATATATTTATATCGTTAAAAGACGTCCCCTAAACTGTTGAAAGTTTAATATTTCTTGCAAAGCTTTGTGAAGATAATCCTCACAATCCCTCGAAGCATACCTACCTACTTTCAATGTTACACTCGTTTCGAATATACCTACAAAAACTAGTACATTTTATATTTCAGTTATTGCCTTAGCCGTACCATATGAGATCGAGCTCGTGGAGCTTTTTTAAATTTGAATTGAACCTAATTGAATTCAAGAACTTCATATTACATTTGTACTCGTAGGTGGGTCTTATAAAATCAGTAAGATCGAAGTTTGATTCTTCATAGCCTTTAACGACTATGTACCAATTAATAAATAAAATCAATACATTGTGAAACCTGCATGTAAAATCAACTCATTGAACACTAACTGCCTATAAAATAATCGTAAAACATGTCCTTTCAATTACACTCCTAATTTATCATTGGCACAACATGTGTCGATAGGTAGGTACTCCATTGCATTTGGTATGCGGTTACGTTGGTAATGAGATCTGTATCTAAGGCCTCCCCATGTCGTCGGACGCGAGAGGGGAATCCGGAAGGGGGGACGTGAGCGGTCACTCGTGGATGATCTATGCGAATTTTTATAGCCATTTTACTATGAGCTTCATATATTCCGTAGACAAAGGTTAAATTGTCGCCCTCGTTTGTTTTTGTGAGCAAAGGAAGTACTGCACCATATACAACGTTTCGCTGAATGGCTCTGTATTTATAGGCTACATTTCTTGTTGTTATTATAGCTAACTGTTCGCCTTTGATCCCGAGGAGGCATCAGAGGTGTATTAATTATACGCCCACACTGCGGTGATGGCGGTGTAACATCTCAGATTATTATGCTGGTGTACAATTAGGAGTATTCTGTCGGCGTAGATGAGCCCAATTCTAGAAAATCTAAAGCTAAGATGCTTTGGAAAATCCGGTAGATACCTTTGGCCTTCTTTTGTAAACTAGAAAATAGCTGTGCTCTCCGAAAAAGAATTGACGTTTGCCCTAAATTAGTTACAAGATGTTTACTCTAGATGAAACTACTTAAAATACCTTGCCTACATGTCAGATATTCACCTAATTAATTGAAATGGATTTGAACGCGCTTAAAATGTGCGGTTAAACTACATAATGTCGACAAACGTAGGTATATCGACATAGCCAACTATCACATTCATGACGTAATTTGATTTCAGTTGCTTTATTTAAAAGCTGTGCTTAATTCATTAAAACTGCACGCAAAACAAACACATATTTTATTCCCAGAACAGTTTATTGTACATCCTGTGGGTTGGTATAAATACATACTACCAAAATAAATAATACGTAATACAAAAATTGGTGCAAAAAAACGAACCAATGAGGTATTAACAAAAAAATGAAATAAATTAAGTAAATATTTACACGTATTTCACAAGTTTTCATCTGATAAGGGTTTTATTCCACCTCAGAGGATTCAGATACAGAACATACCTACATGCGTAAGTAAGTACACAACTATACGATTGAAACGTTGTTTACATTAGTACAAGCTTGGTGCAGAACTACTTTCTTTTAAGAATATCCTGTATGAGGAAAAGGCTCAACTGGTAGTCACTATGAGTGGAAATAATAACTGAACAGTAGGTTTCCATGGATCCAGGGTGTCTATCCCCTGAGTAACCCCAGAAAGGACGGTGACACAGTGATCATGTACTGCCCTGCACAACGTGGCTCAGGGGAGACCCCTTAGCAGTCTCCCAGGGATGAGCCCAAACAGGCGTTGTACAGACGGGGTTCTGAAGAGGTCTTTTAAGAGGTAACGGGGCTTCCGTGTACTGATGGTGATCACCGGGGTGATTTTAGTGAGATAAAAATCCTAGACTTTTGTCTTTTTCTCAAAAGTCCAGGTGCCTTTTGAAGGTTTCACCCGATAACAATACAATTTTTCATTGGATAAATGTTATAGTAACATGCCTTTGCCAAAGTTTATACGAATACTCTACGAGGATGTCTCTATGCAGAGGGTGCAATAAGTTTAATATCCGACGACGGAAGCTTCTACACCAAATTTTAGGCGCCGAACACACAATAATAGTGGTCAACCATAACATGCCAGTAATTGAAACGTTCCATACACTTGTGTACAAAGTTGTGCTATGCACACACTTGAGACTGGAGAGCGGCTGCTAATTAAAACAAGCGCTCTAACGCTTTCCTCTAATTCTGAAAGCGTTACTATATATGTGTATAATAAACTTATATGTGCTAAAGTAAAGACGCGCATCTGAACCCAGTACGGAGTTCTAGTGTTCGTTAAATGAGTTTTATTTTTGCTTAACTTTGACGACCCTAGTCTTCAAATACACACTTAGAATTCCTACTTTTGAAAGCGCGCTCCAACTTACTACTTGGGGTGGGTATGCATGTGGGGAAGCACTCCTTTTGTTTCCCCACCTATTGTGTGTTAAACAAAAAGTATTTAACTATTTCCAACCCGAATAGGTACACGTATTTGCGCTGTTAACCTACAGAATCCTAATGTATTAGTATTTTAGTGCAGAACTATAGACGATGTTGACAAAAGCTCTCGAGTTCCGTCCTATCCTATTAAGGTACGTTATATGACGTCAAACTCACGTTTGCGGGCACTTACAATAAGCTCTAAAGACACATTTGTGTCTTTTTGCTATGGTAAGATTAAATAAAGAAGATAAACTGTTTTATTCTTGCGCCCAATACTCGATTTACCTACTTTAACTATTCACCCAATATGTTTGTCGCAGCCAACTAGCCTAATCAACATCTGTCTAACCTTTTCCCAATTATATTGGGGTCGGCTTCCAGTCAAACCGGATTCAGCTGAATACCAGTATTTTACGTGGAGACGACTACCTACCAGACCTCCACAACCCATTAACTGGCTAACACGGTACTCATTTGTAAGACTGGTGTCAGATTTTCTGGCTTCTGACTATCCGTAACGACTGCCAAAGATTTACAAATGACAGCCGGGACCAACGGCTTAACGTGCTTTCCGAGGCACGAAGGAGTCTCTCGGCAAGCATTGCTTAACCTTGAAGATCGACCCGTGCGGCTGTTATTATTTAGCAACGGCGCCGTTTGATCATCGGCTTAAGTGACATCCCGGCATTTAATTGTACAGCTAGGAAATGAATTTGACTTGCTTAGCAAAGTAGGGGCACATAGAGCACAGAGATCTAAGCGCATTCCTTCACTGATAGGTTAGAATCGTTTATAAAAACCATGCAGGAAGCGCGGTCCTAGGGAAGAGGGGACTCATGTGAGTCTTGACCCCCACCCAAAATCATACACGTCCAATTGACAAACCTTCTTAAAATAGACAAATCATGAGTATATAACTAACCGGGGCGGGGTACTCAAATTTTTGAGCTCGCTTCGCTCACTCTTGCATTCTTAACCGTCGAGGTTTTGGACATAAGTTGACAACAATACTTTTATGTCTAAATCAATTGTAGAAAAAACGATACGGCCTATCCGAAAACATATCAAACTCGCTTTTGCATCCTCAACTATTCAAGTTTTATAGTTATGTCGACTAACGGCCGGTCTTAATAACGTATCTACCTATGACCAACTATCAAATTAGCTACCAACAGTGGCTGAAACATCATGTTTGCCTTTAAAACCGGCCGTTAGTAACTAGCCTATCTATCTACTACACCTACATATATTCCGAGGTCAAGTGCTAAAATTTTAGAGATCACTTCGCTCGTTTTTAAAATTATAGTACTCCAGCAGCGCGATTCTGTAAACTTCTCGCCGTGTAAGTTTAGGTAATCAAAGTGAACATTAAGTGAGCTGTCAATCCATACTATCAAAATGGGGCCAGTTTATGTCAGTCCACAATTTCTCGGAGTGACTTCGAGAGATATAAACTATCAAATTTTGATGCGTAAAATAGTATTCCAAATGTTCAGTTGACAATTTATCGAGAGTTTACAAACTCTCAAGTTATTTTATAATCTTACGGAGTTTGCTATTTTCCGGTGACATATATAAGATATGAAAAAAAGTGCAGGTAAGGAACTAGAGCTTCTAAATATCACCAATAAATAGATTTTGATATTTGAACTACTAATGGAGACCCTATATGATGAAGGTAGGTCACAGTCCATTACCCATTAGACACTACATTTTAAAATCACGTGTAAACATGCTGATATATTACAAACCTATCACTAGAATCTATTCAAATATGCATAGGAGAATTTATATCGCAGCATGCAACAAAGAACATGTGTGCGAGATATCAAGAATACACCAGATTAAGCCAGACTTCGGGGAATTGTAGCCGGTCTAGCACTAAATATTACAACAAGAACAGCCATTGTGTTCCCGACGTGTACCTATCTCTGTATACCTCACATTATTTTAATTTACAAGGAAAAAAGAAATATAAAAAGTCTTAGCTAACCCAATTCGTCTTACTCTAATTTGCATTTTTATTTCAGATAGGTGCCTTCTAAACGACTGTTGTATTTGTAGGTGGAGGGTTCCGTAATAAAAAAATACGGGAAATCTCTTGATGGCGAGATTTGAGGGTCTGTTTGTCTGTCTGTGTTCGTTTTGGGGATACATTACTTAAAACTTTTTATCAAGCTTCATGAGTTCAAGGTACATACTATCTATCTAGCCTATTCTGTCCCACTGCTTGGTCAAGGCCTCCCTCTCCCTTTTCCACACAACTCTATCATTTGCTATATTGGGCCAGTTCTTTCGGTAGCAGTCAAGCTCGTCCCACCATCTTCATCTTGGTCTTCCGCGATGTCTTTTGGCATTTAATGGGTCATTCGGTGGTTTTTTTTGCCCGTTTCTCAAGGTACATACTAATTTTTAAAATTCTATTTCAATGTTTTAAATTGCATTATCAGAGGAACAATGAGTAAGTTCTTTGACTACAATTAAATAATTAAATGCAGGTCATAAACAAGCCATAAACGTGCAGTTTCACCGACTCGAAGTGAATTCAATGAATTTTAATTGAAGTAAAATATCATGTTTCTGATTCACGTCTAAAAGTTTTATTAAATTCCAACATCTTTGTATTCAAGAGTTTCAGAAGTTTCTCAAAATTTCTGTCATATATTATGCAGAGGAAATAGAATTGTTAGTAACCATTTTGTCTTTCATTTAACTAACCAATGCAACATTTGCTTAAGTATAAATAGTAAGTAAGTGTCAAATTTGATATTTAAAATGAAAATATTTTTCTTTATTTGTATTATTCCAGTGGTTTATAAACTATTCTGTAAATATTGTACATTTTACTGCTCATTTTTTGAAGGGCGTCCTTTAATTAAAATATAAATGCGCCGACAGAGCAAAGTAATGGCGACTAATAAGCTTTCGGGTGACAATGGCAACTCTAAACGCGCGAACAATAAAGGGAAGGGAATAGGCAATAACGAATTTTATGATTCTACGTCATAGGTTAAATGCTTGGGGCAAAATGTACAGTACAAATTAAATACCTAACTAAAATTAACGAGCGTGAGAGAATCTCGCCATTCTTGTGGCTCTCTGGTACTGTAGGTACTTTAAACACGTTTTTGTATTTTCACCTCAGGGATTTTATTAAAAAGAAAGCCTTTTTTCTTACGTATGTGTAGCCGACCGACATTCCGTTTTCCGCCTCGTATTTTCCTTCAGAATGCAAGATAACTTAGTGTCTTGAAACAACTTGATGCGTCTCAAACGCTAAGACGCTACGAGTCCAACACAAGGACGTGGCTTCCGTGCAATAAATCTGATTTCACTCCGACTTCGTTCTAACATCTGTTTGATAACTCGTTCTACTGTTAAAAATACTTCAAAAGTATGAATGAGAGACTTTACAATTGACAATAGGTACCAGTGTTTTGTTTTCGATAAAGTTCTACAACTACGGGAAACTGGAATGACGTAAGTTGGGGAAGTCCGCCTTTCAGTGAGTGAACGTGCAAAGCTTTTATTTTGTGCTCGGGTATTGTTGCAAGAATGCCGAGCTGCGAGTCGCGAGCTACTCTGAATGTTAATCAAGTGATGAGGAGAGAGGACGCCGACGTCCATCAGTTATTCGTGTCATAACTATGTCCCTGTCGAAACTCTTTTAGCAGCCTGACGGCTAGCGGCCGGTCCCCTCACCGGTTAATATTTAGTTGAGCAGACAACCAGGTATACGAATACCGCCGCCCGTGCTGCCCCAGTCACGTGCCATTTCCAATTTAATTTTGGAGTACTTGTGATGAAATAGACTTGCTACAACTAACCCACTTAAGGACTTAAAACAACAGTTAGTAACAGGAAATCCTACTTTGTGGACTTTGACAACTTAGTTGCTGACCACGCCACTATACAAACTAGCAACTAGCAACAGTTTACGATACTCTTTTTTGAGCGTGGCTCCGGCAACACAAATATACCTTACTGAATAAATTACTAAAATGAAAAACGTGGAAACGCTTTGCTGTACAAGTGTACATAGAATCAGTTTTTTT
Source organism: Mamestra configurata (assembly GCA_002192655.3). Lineage (NCBI taxonomy): Eukaryota > Metazoa > Arthropoda > Insecta > Lepidoptera > Noctuidae > Mamestra > Mamestra configurata. Next base: position 22,271 of record NDFZ01004038.1, read on the forward strand.
GGGAATTACTGATTCAGAATTTGTGAACTCCAATAAAATTAAGAATGTTTCAAAAGCTTTTCGGGCTTGAATGATAATGGGGAGCAGGTCGGTTTGCGAGGCGCGAGCCCGAGGTGAGAAACACTACGCCCTGGGGAAGATTTGTGTTGTGTTCGCGACAATACGTCGTAAACCCGCGCTTCCACCGCGCCTGTACCGCGCCTGTACCGCGCCGCGCCGCACCGCTGCCGCGAGTCGCTTCTCATACGTAAGTTGCACGCACACACTCACACATGAGTTACGGGCCCCGTATATATAGGGAGACGTAAAGTGTCAAGTTTCGCGACGTTTTATGAAAAATATTTTTATACAACCGCAACTTTATTTTTTTAAGTGCCAATGGAGCCTTTACCTTTGTTACATTTTTAAACGAAGTTATTTTATGAAGTGGCAGCTTGTGTACAGGACGTACAGGTATTTTGGTTTCATTTTACTACAGGGATTTATTCCCAACATCATACAGGTAAATTATTTCCATTATGTTTTAGTGCGTCTAATTGAATCAAACAAATCATTTTAATGTCAATCACCAGATTATAATGACTAGTTGGTCATGAAATAGCTCCAAATGAACCAAAATCGAATTGGGCATTTTTATTTGAAAGCTCTGTAAAACATTTACCGACAAAATCGGAGTTGATGATGCTTTTAAGCATACAATATCCCATACCTATCGGTTATCTGTGTTCCACATGTGATCACGCACCCAACATTATTTTAACGTATCGCAAAAGTGTGATTTGTTTTATTTATTTTCTAGGAACGTTTTGGCAAATTGTTCGGTAAGGGCCCGGTATTATTAGCCGACACATGTAATCTTATACTCGTCTTGTATAAGATTATATGTGTCAACATCTACCATCTCGTTTATCTTGGGATAATGGAAACATTCCGCGGTCCCGACACCAGTTAACGAAAACAATTTTACCTTTGTTACATTTATTTGAACGTCATATTGTTTAACGTGTAAATTGTTTCCGTTATACGTTTTAGTGATAATTGCTGTGTTTTGTACCTACTAATTAGTCGGTTAGAATGGATGGAATGTTTATTATAGTACCTATGATGAATTGAATTGGGTAGGTTTACTGAAGTGACGATATAGAATGACATTATTGTTTTTACCTATTGCATTGCAATGACCATCATAACATACCGAGACTTCTCTGTGTCTCGGAAAGCCGGTTAAGCCGTTGGTCCCGACTATCATTTGTAGATCTTTGGCAGTCGTTACGAATAGTCAGAAGCCAGATAATCTGACACCAGTCTTGCCAAGGAGTACCTACCATGTTACCCAGTCAATGGGTTGTGGAGGTCTGGTAGGCAGTCGCTTTACGTAAAATACTGTAATCCAGCTGAATCCGGTTTGACTGGAAGCCGACCCCAATATAGTTGAAAAAAGGCTAGGCAGATGATGATCTGGGACCGAGGTTCCAGTTCTACAAATCTATAAGAATAGAATGTCTAGTTCTAACAGCAATACATATCTAATTCAATATTCAGAGCATGAAGGCGACAGTTTTTACTAAACCTAGCTAATGTCGTAGTGTAGTTTCTTGTAACACAGTTCCTACAAGAAACCAGTTTCTCAGTCTTTATCGAACTCATTCGGCCCTGTAGTTGTTTTAACATTTTCTAAAAGAACACTATCTGAATACTAACGTCCCTAATCTCGAAAGCTAGAAGTTCCAAGACTAACAAACCCCAATCTTCATAGCCATTCCTAAGAATACTCCTAGACCACTGAGACGATTACAAATTACGAAGCAATTTGAGACAATGTCGTAATACTTAACTCGTAAATTACAAAGTGGGCACACCACAAGCAAAGTTTGTCAAGTTTCCAAATTATGTGACTGTGTGCAGCCCCAACCTCTGTATATCTCTCCTGATCTTCACAATGTATAAAAGATTTTACAAAGTGAAATCTTCGAAAAAATGTTTAATTGAATTTCGTTATTTTTAATAATTTACTTTAATTCATTTAGACAAAAGAGCTCAGTTCTAATGATATAAACCTACTAATGTATTAAGTTTAGAAAACGCAAATTAGTCTCAGAATTTAATTTACAGAGTCGCAACATTATTAATTTTTCATGAATGTCTTGAAATAAAATTCAGAAACTTGAGTGTTTCATATGCTTGCCGTCTACACAATTTTCTCCTTCTCACAATTCATTAGAAATAAAGAAATTAATTGCTTTTAATTAGTAGGTACCTTTATTCTGTATGAAGCTTTATATCTTTTATTTCGAAAAATAGAGTGGTTTACGTTTTAAACTACATACAAAGCAATAGTTCACAGATGTTAGTTTTGAGATAATGTCGTTGCTCCAGAGACTTGACTGCTTCCATCGGTTCAGTAAGACCGATACTTATAATTATTAGCAGTTATGGTGATTCTCGTTGGTATATTGAACAAGCAGTTCAGAAACAGAGACGCTAAAATAAAGGAAAATAACATGAAACTATGGGTTTTATAATTGGGAAGAGCTTTTTATGAAGAATCTTTGCTACTTATACGATTTTAATGAGCTAATGATTTCATAAAATAAACTGAATAAGAGGCCATTCAAGAATAAAGTCTAAAATCTTCCGATTTAAAACCCAGTCACATGTTATTGCCCTTTCTGACCTCCAGCAGAAAGTCAGACAAAGTTCAACAAGCTCGGCAGACATTTATTTCATTTTACAATTTTATTTTTCTACAATAAAAGCAAATTAGACCAACCCTAATCCTAAGCTACATTGACAGACAGGCATTTGTAAACACTTTGTGCGGTCAGCGTTGAGCCTTAACGCATCATATTACCTATACAAAATAGATTAGAAGAAACTTTTATAACATACGACTCGAACTAAATAAATAATAATAATAAATCTCTTTATTTTCAGGCTACTTTGGCCCATACAGTTTGTGTTAGTATATAGAAACTTAAGCTTATGTTAGTAAAAACTTCACTTCACTTAGCACTGCGTCATTGTGCGTTCTGGTGGCACTTGTCTGCGGAAGCGACGTAACACTACGTCCTGCGGCCAAAAGTCCTCTTCCATGACGAGGTACAGAAAACACGTTGGTACGCGCACCACGAACGCCTTGAAGTTGACGTTGCGGCGCGATTACAGCAGCTGCACTCTCGGCTTGTAACTTATCTAAATGCATATCTAAGAAAGGTAACGGGCCCGTTAGGGCCAGAGCCTGCCAGGGTTGCGGAATTTGTTCAAAAGAGTCACTGCGGCCCTGGAACGCAAAGGGCTTTAGGAGGATTACGGATGGGTTTTAGTCAGTCAGAGTCTAACACTCCCTTCCAAGGCGGAAAAGCGGGAGGAGTCATTTGGATGATTACCCATCCTAAAAAAAAGGCTTTTGTCATCGGCTTTGCCCGCTTGAAAGTAGAAAATTTTACTACAGGATTGGGCTTCCAAGAGAACAAGTATCCTACCTATGTCCTAATGTCCGAGTGCCANAGATACTAGCTTTTGTCATCGGCTTTGCCCGCTTGAAAGTAGAAAATTTTACTACAGGATTGGGCTTCCAAGAGAACAAGTATCCTACCTATGTCCTAATGTCCGAGTGCCAAGTTCCGTTTGCAAAATTAACACTCGAGAAATTGCGAACTCAATATTTCTTCAACAATGATACGAATCAAAATGCGATACTCTATAATCTCCGTACCTTGCCTAGAAAATGTGAACGAACCTAAAGAGCGGCGTTTGCAAAGATCTGGTAACATAATCATTCAAACATACAGATTCTCATTTGTGATAAATTCCAGTTAATCATTTTGTCTAAACGGCATTATTTCCAATAAAATTAACGAACTATTTTTGCATAATTAAGCTTATGAATCTTTCAAAGTACAATAGAGGCAACGTCTACTAAACGACTTTGTGCCATAATAATTGTCTAATTGATTATTAACTGAGCGAATACAAGGAATAAGCTCTGGTTTTTAAATACGAGTAGAATATAAAGTTTTAGTAATAACTATATCTTCATAAAAAAAACCATTTTGAGTGATCCATTGATAGCGCTTTTTCTGTAAATTAACTTGTAGAACCTGGAATAAATAGCAACAAAATATTACGAAATTACTCCTCAATAGGATATTTGTGTTGTGTGTTGATGTTTGTGTTTATATCGACATCATTTTGCGAATTTTCCCTTTGTTTGCAAAGCTGTGACCGTTTCAAAAAGCCTTTAATATGTTTATGTATTTAACGTTGTATCCGTTTATATTTTCTTTTATAACATTATACTTTGAAGTCCTCTTTGCGAATATTTTCTCTTGTCATAAACACAGCTATTTATACAATTAGTTGGTAGTTCAAAGGCCGTGTTTGTGAAGTCTTCGATGAATATCGCGTGGTCGTGGATTCATGTTTTTATTTTTCGAGGTCTCAAAGTGCTGGTGATATTTATTGGCGAAAATTTTTGAGGAATATAGGCTCGGGGCGTCCACATATCATAACGGGCGCTCTTGGTGCGCCGACATGATCCGCCACTGCTATGATTGATGGTCCGCTGCCGGGAACCAATTAAACTTGTCCACTACACTGGCTGACATAAAATTTAGTAAGATATATCGAACATCAAACATTTGCCCAACTAAATTTGAAGGCAAATTGTATTCTGGATCCATCAGACTTGTGCGTGGCAGGTTATAACAACATTCATATTAGGCTCCTGTTGGTGAGTACGGAAGGCTAATGATGTGTCAATGTTTCATATCGCTTGGCTATGGTCCGTTTTGTTTGATCCCTGCTTATCAGTTCGCGGAGACTGTCAGTTCATAAAATATAGGTACCTACAGTGGATCGATAATAAATATAATAGTCCTTCCAACAGACACAGGCTTCGGTAATACAAGAAAGATAATTCTTATATTACTGAAGCCTGTTTGAAGGGGCTGTTTGATATAAATGTGTAGTAGTCTTTTCAATATTATATCGGTACATTTTATTCTCTAGTTTATAAGGAGCGGTTGTCTACATTATTGCTTGTCTTGTCTCTGTTACCTTCTGAAGGTTTGAACTCTTGAAACCATTTATCTAGACTTTCATGTACCTTAGTTCTTTAAAAATAGAATCTTACACAACTAATCGTATTCTAAAATGGTATAACTACTAGTATGAATATTTGGAACGATTCAGTAGGGTATAACCTACTGTGTCGTTCCAAATATTCATACTAACTACGGAGGAAGGTAACACGTAATGATTGCCATCCCGAGGTATTTTATAGACATTTTAAAATCCTTTGAACACGTTATCATGCAATAAACGGAATAAATACGACTATTAAACAGGAATTTAGTTCGTAAAATACCTATAAGACTTCATTTTATAGTACTGACAGATAGCAATTTTGAGTCCTCCGTGCTGACATGTTTATTAAGAGGATAATAATATAAAATGCAGGGTTAATTTGTCAAGTTTTAAGCTCATAGGGGAAGTATATGTACTGCTTTCAACTTCGGTGATTCCAGTGACACTTGAAAAATTTAGCTACTAAGTGCATAAGATCCGTCATCATCCATGAAGTGTTGGTCGTAATAATAAACGATTACCTTTACTACCTGTGATACCTCCGACACTGAACCACATAAAGTGGCAAAAAATTATGTAAAGAAAATACGATTTTCAGCCCGACAAGCCGATAAAATGAAAGCAAAAGAAATCATTGTTTTAGTTCTCATGTGACGGTCAAATAGAAACATGGTCGCGAAGGGATAATGCCGCCCGTGATTTATGTTAATGTTAAACTAGCTATGTGACTTTACCTAAAAAAACGTAGATAAAAATGTTACTTGATAGTTTGTGGAAAGAGGAAAAACTTTGAATATTGGGGTTATTGCCGTGCCATGAAAATATTGAACATTATGTTTACCTAGAAAATAATTTCATTTTCCACCCTAGCTTCATTTTTAGCGGCGTCACAAATAGCGTTAAGCTCTTTAAAGTAGCATATTTTTAAAGTCTTTCCCCAGCTATTTTCCAACACATTTTAATATGGCACTTAATTTATAGGTGCCTACATAACTTTATATTTTATCTCTTAAATTGCTTTCTGCTGCATGATTAGTGGCGGTGGTCTATCCTCAAGTGTATTCTACAAAAAGTATAATTTGTTTTGTGAGCAATTTAAGCGTGGTTTAGTTTAAAAGCGTATGCGTCTTTCTTGGGCGGGGTAATGGCGCTCCGGGGGACTATTCTTTGCAGGAAATCTCCACGCGAAGTACAAAACATATTCGTAGAATTTTAAGTTTTTGGCATGCAACATGTACATTATTCAAAGCGTTTTGTATTACAAGGAACCTCTTCAGACATGTGTCATCACGTGTAAGCCTTTATCGTAGGTCTTTCAATGTTCTCGCCGCTTTATTTTCGACTACACTCTGGAAAGGGGCGCTTTGTATTTTGTATTTCTCTTAGCAACGTTTGGTCTTATTTCATTTAGGAGTATTTTGTTATGGGTTTCTTGCTTTATTAAGTTGTGAAACTTTTGATTCTTTCAGTTTTGCTACACTTTTAATTAACCCTTAGTTTGCTTTGTTCTGCACACTCATATAAAACACAATAGTTTTGGTCTCTCGTTTAAATTGTTACTAGTTTTTAAAGTAAATATGTGACAAAAGCTCAACAACGCGTGACGTGCTGTCTGGCTTTAGTCGAAATTGTAGTCACAGCAATTTTATACAGTTCGTTATGTTTCTGAAAAAGGAAAACCACACTGTTGTGTAGGATACCTACCTGAAACATGAAGCAAGCTTTACTAATCCATGCCTCACGAATTTAACATTACATCGCATACACACAGCAAGTAGGTACATGATACAGTGTTATGTACTACCTAGTGTCTGTCATGTATTCTATCGAATATGCGGTTAAATCTAATTATAGTAAAGGCCACATAGTTGTAGTGCAACCTGTCAAACTAGTATGATACGAGACAGTTATAAGTCAAAACCTTGTGCCAGGAGGGCGCGGGTCCGCGGGGCGACAGCGGACCCATCATCTCGACATTTTCAATTTCCGTTTAGGTATAATTGAATTTTGAATATGCGCATTTTTCTTTCACTAGGTGAAAGCCGGGAGATATTATATTTTATCAATTTGCATGTGCTTTTTATTTGCCATGTCAGTGCCGATTCTTGCAGATTTTGTACTATGGTTGTTAAAATATCCTTCTCCTTTTGGTTGTTAAATTCTGAAAATCTGGTGCTACCGGGAAGCCTTGCTCTATAGAACACTCAAACTAGATTCAGCTGCTTGCATTCGAAATAAAACATTTTAGTAAGTTAACTAAATAAAAATAAATCAAATAAAAAACAGAGTCATTAGAGGCTTATTATTCCTCGCAACTTGTAAAAGTTAACTGGGGGAAACTGTTTACAAACTGCGCAAAAGAAAGAGTAAACAAGTTGTTACAAATTATGTACTAAAGCAATATTTAATCCAACTTGTTATTGCTAAAGCTGTGGTTTTAACTGCAAACAACGGATTTCATGTTTGTGTAGTTAAAAGAGCTACTCGCCCTTTGCGAAAAACATACGCGGTATCATAATTTATGATGTGTGCTTGTGGGCTTAAAATGGGGCCACCCGTCTCTTTTCGCGGTTTTGTAAGGTCGTAGGGGGCAACTAAGAGATTATCTCCATCTACCATCGAGCTAGAGTCAGTATTTCAACGCAAAAATATGGTTATTCTAGAAAGTTTAAATGTTTACTGTAGATTCTCGAAGAAATAATTTGAGTACTGGCCACAGGCGGATCAGATAAAACTTAAATCAATAAAGGGCATACCTGCAATAAAGCTTGGCTAGAATTGGGTTTCATTTTCAAATCCCGGAATAGCGAGCCCACGTAGGATCGCACGAGATTAATTTGTGGGCGAAGTAATGCGATTAGTGCGTTCACGGAAGTAGATGAAGTAACTGTTTAATTATTTGTTGACAGGCAGCTGTAGCGTGATGGTGGGGCTCCGGTGAGGGCGCGCGGCGGGCCGGGCGCTGCGCCTGCGTCCGCCCATGGCCCCGGCTCTCCGACTCAGGTAAACAGTCACATTCCCTATTTAAATGCTTTTGTACTAACTATGATTGCTTAGGGATAAGGAATGTTTGGACAAGACCCTTACTTTTTCAACGCCTGTACATTTTTAAAAGGCTTTTAATTGAAAGCTTTACCTGTAATACACTTCTCATCAAAAAAATCGAAACACTTTCGTTTTTATTGTTTTTGTCCTAATTTTTTACAAAAGAGAATTAATTCCATGAAAAAAAAAACATTATTGTGTAGCTGGCAGTTTGGTCATTACAGTAAGAAGAAAAAAATCAAAATTCGAAATTAGAATTTCATTTGTTTATCCTATAAATGAAATTAATCACTGTTTTGAGACAAATGTGTATTTAGGGTTGGAGTACGTTTCTCGTTTAAAAACTAAAATTAGCGCTTGTCTTTAAACTTTTTGTTTCTTATTTCATTTACTGTGACTTTGGGACGTCTGAAAAAACTTTTTTTTCTAAAACATATGGATACTTCGCCCGCAGAAGCCGCCCAAGTGGTGGCATTGCTGGATTCTGGACTTAGTCAGCGTGTTGTGGCTGCAAGATTGCATCTAAGCTTATCATCTGTTCATAGAGTCTACAAACGCTATCGGGAGACTGGTTCGTTCACGCGCCGTTCAGGATCTGGCAGGAATCGGGTCACTTCTGAGCGAGATGATCGATTTATTGTAACAACCTCTTTACGAAATCGACGCCTTAACGCTTTTCAACTGCAGCAGCAGCTTCGCGTTGTACGAAGAGTAGCTGTAAGTGACTCTACAATAAGAAGAAGGTTGAAGGAACGCGGATTGGCACCGCATAAGCCAGCGAATGGGCCGAAATTAACTGCAGACCATCGAAGAGCGCGCCTTAACTTTGCACGCGAGCACCTAACTTGGTCATACCTTCAGTGGAGCAAAGTACTGTTTTCTGATGAGTGTAAAATTATGCTGTATGGTAACGACGGAAGGAACAAGGTCTACAGAAGAGATGGAGAACGCTTTGCACAATGCTGCATTGAAGAAAAGGTCAGCTATGGTGGCGGTTCGTGGACGGTTTGGGGAGGAATCAGCGCCGACGGTAAGACAGAACTTGCCTTTGTATCTGGGCCACGGCTGCCTGCACTAAACTCTCATCGGTACATCGAACAGTGTCTTGAACCTCATGTGATGCCCTATGCACATTTTATTGGCAACGACTTCATATTCATGCACGACAATGCTAGAGCTCACACCGCGGGCGTCGTACGAGATTATCTTACCGAAGTCGGTATCTCCATTATGGTATGGCCAGCAAGAAGCCCGGACATGAATCCCATTGAACATCTATGGGATGAATTAAAGAGACGAATTCGAGCAAGAGATCCAGCCCCAGAAACACTTAGCCAGCTGCAAAATGCAATCCAAGAGGAATGGGATAATATACCACAACATGTGATCGTGACTCTCATCCGATCGATGAAGAACCGTATGGAAGCAGTAATAAGAGCTCGCGGAGGGAATACAAGTTATTAAATAAACGTTTCTTACATTTTTTTTCATTTACGCGTGTTGTTTTACCCATTTCCTTCATATTCCATACAGGGTAAAAATTACTCATTATACAAAATACGAAACCTATGAAGACTTAATTTGAATTTAGAACATTAACATTAGGATTTAAAAACCTCATACTACTCACTATTAAATGACATTTTACATTTATTCCTAAATATACACATTTTTCTGATAATCCTTATCAAATCATAAACTGCGAGGTGTTTCGATTTTTTTGATGAGAAGTGTATTTGAAATGATTGCTATTATTATTTCTGTGCTGTATTTTTATGAAAATAATAGACATTAAAATGTTAAATCGGCCACTGTTGGCTAAGATACATAAAACGTTTTATTTATCATTTATTTGCTCTTATGCACACAACACAAATTACAAATTAATGATTGTCGGTTTTGCACATAAACCCTGTAAGGGCACCGCAAACAAACGAACGATGGCTCAATACGGAGTATGTGAGTCATTATTAACATAAATATAAATTAATTAAATAGAAAGGCACAACAAGAAATGAAAACACAAGACACGAAAGTACAGTTACTTAAAACACACAAAAAACGTTAGCACATTATAACGAAATAAAAAATTAGATAAAACAAAAACACATTAAAAAGAAAGACGTTAACACTATCTCTAACAAAAATATGTAGTCTATGGCACAAGTGCCAGAACAAGGTACTTACATAAATGTTAGTTGCACCAAGTGGGAGTCCAGCAATCGAGCAATAACAATCATACAATATGATACAGGTAATAACGACATACTCGTATGGTCTCGAAACGGCCAAATATCTTAATAATACGTTTGTAGATTATGTCTATCGTCAACTACTAATCGAATTACGGATTGCGCCATCTTAATGGAAGTCAATGTTTTATACAAGTATCTGTCTCGGGAGTGGTCGCCGACTCCGTCTCATCAAAGCTTTGAGCCCGATACCAATTTCACGTTGTTTTCATTCGATTAAAATTTACGAATAAAGGTAGGCTATTGTAACAATAACACCTGGGAATGTTTGATGTTTGCTTATTCTGTTATTTCGAAATGACTACTCGTTCGCATTGCGCACGAAATTTTATGGTATTTCATATTTATACAAACATGCAGCTTTTTACTGGAGGTCCAATTTTATAAAAACTGTGCAAATATGGGTGCAGTATTTGAGGTGGATAAATGTTTGGAATAAAAACTACTATTTACGCTATGAGTTTACTATAGATTTCAATCTCTATGTATTTAGTAGTATCATGTGGTAAGGTACATCCCATATGCTCACAAATTTCTACAGATTACGCCAACCGGTAAATATCCAACCGTTGAACATAAGCCTCCCCATACCCTGCCTCACCGAGCGGCTCTAAATGGGAATTACCATAATGATCCATCGCGCTTCAACGGTAGATTGGTGATCCTACACTAGTCGCAGTTCCACTATTATTTGTTTCCTACAACAATTTAACAGATAATTCACACTAACGCTTTGAAGTAATAACGACTGGATACTAGATCTCAAACTTCGGACCTCCTAATCGTAAAGTTTGGCAAACTGTTGCGTTGAGATTCATTATCGATGCCAAATACATTGTACCGGCAACAAGCTTGTGAAGTTCGTATTTCATAGTTTGTTAGCACAACAAAGTGCTAATTCTTGAAACTTTGTAAGGTATAACGTATTATAATAATTATAATAGATTTCAAACAATTTGGCCCACAATTTCGAAAATTTATTTTATAGTGTAGAACTTTGGAAATTATTTTTATATTANATTTCAAATAATTTGGCCCACAATTTCGAAAATTTATTTTATAGTGTAGAACTTTGGAAATTATTTTTATATTACATCATTGAAAAGGATTAATTTATAATGAAGTTGATGATACCTATATGAAACAAAATCTTAGCGAGCTACGTTTAATATAACTCGTGTTTTAGTATATTCGCCTAACATTTACATTACAAGTTAACAAGGGTAAGCTCCTTGAAATAAAATAAAAATATCACAATATTCAAACCAAATACAAAAGGCACTTGGTGATCAAAGAACTCCTCCACATAGCTTTCGGTCACATTACTTCTGCTTCATTTAGTTCTAAATCTTGTGGTTAGCCTTCTTATTGAGTGAATATCGTCCGACAAACTACTTGAAATAATTCCAGTAATTTACACGAACATCAAAATATCTGACGACCTCAGTCTATTTTTAGTGTTCCGTACCTCATTTGTCCGCGGCTTCGATCGTGACAAAAGCAGGTCCCATCTATCTCTGAACCAAAATTCATTAAAGTCGGTTCAGTGATTTGAGCGTTACAAACAAACAAACAAACTCACTTTCGCATTTATAATTATAAAATACACACATTTTAAAAAAAACCGGGCACCTAAGGAATTTTACGTTCCAAGGCCGATATCAGTCAATTCAATTCATTTGAATTGAATTGAATTATTTGATCTTGTCAATGAATATGCGTGAAGTGAATTCTTGAAATTGTCATATAAATATTTCGATGAATTTAATTAAATCGTTGTACTATGTATGTACGTCCAAACAATATGAAGTTTTCAGCAATAAAGAAAACCAGATTTTTTAATTAAAAAGTAATATCTTAGTAATAAAATTAGTAATAAATATGTAATATCTTAATAACGAGTGTCATCTCCTCTTGCCAAAAGCATAGCTTGTATCCTTTTGGACATGCTTTCGACGATATTTTTAATAACGTTTTGTGGAATATGTTCCCACTCTTCTGCAACGACTCTTTTTAGCTCCCTGATGTGTTGTGGAACAGGTTGCACTGATCTTACCCGTCTCTTTAGGACATCCGAGACATGCTCAATTGGATTGAGGTCAAGACTTTGAGCTGGCCAATCTAAACGAAGGAACCCAATTTCTTGCATATACGCTTCCACGTCGCCAGAACGATGAGCGCGAGCATTGTCGTCCACCTTCATTATGTACCGGTGTGCATTTAATGTTCCATCTTCTATGAAAACGAACACCGTACGCACCATCGAATTAATTGCTGCCCAAAATGTAACGGAGCCTCCAACATAAGGAATGATTTCTTCGAAACACACTGAGACACATAAGTTTGAGAACAACCTTCTTCAAGTAGTGCTATAATTTTGCTGGTCCTTTATCNGATTATGTACCGGTGTGCATTTAATGTTCCATCTTCTATGAAAACGAACACCGTACGCACCATCGAATTAATTGCTGCCCAAAATGTAACAGAGCCTCCAACATAAGGAATGATTTCTTCGAAACACACATCCGCGTAGTGTTCCGCTGGTCTATGCAGCACCGATCGACTCGCCGCGGCCGCCGGCATCGATCCTGACCGTGTTTGATGAAGAGATTCTAGCTTCATCGGAAACAATACTTTGTTCCAGTCATCCAGAGTTCATGATGCACAATTTCGAGCAAACTGAAGTCGGGCAACTCTGTGCTTACGGAGTAATTTATAGTCCCGGGCCGGGCGATAACTGCTGATATGGGCAGCCAAGAGCCTCCTCCTGACCGTCCACAAGTGAATTTTTACTCCTCTGACTTCTTCAAGGCTCTTCCTAAGGTTCGTTGCTCTGTGCATCGGTTTCTTCCCGAACCTGGTCTTCTTTTTACCGAACCGTCTCTTGATACCGTTTTCAAGTCCTCTGGACAGTTGAACGAGTCACGTTTAGCCGCTGAGACACATAAGTTTGAGAACAACCTTCTTCAAGTAGTGCTATAATTTTGCTGGTCCTTTATCGCTTTATCAACCATATCAAAATGTGGTATTGAATGTAGATATTTTTTTTAAAATTTTAATAATAAGCAAGCAACAGTTTCAACAATTTGCGCCATTCATCAAGCAATTTTACTCTACGTAATAATTAATTTTTGGTAGTTTAAAAAAATTAAGGACATTTTAGAACTTTCTGGCCCGATTTTCGAAAAGTCGCAGACACGAATGAAANTAAATTTTAATAATAAGCAAGCAACAGTTTCAACAATTTGCGCCATTCATCAAGCAATTTTACTCTACGTAATAATGAATTTTTGGTAGTTTAAAAAATTAAGGACATTTTAGAACTTTCTGGCCCGATTTTCGAAAAGTCGCAGACACGAATGAAATCTTTTTTCTCACTTATGGGAATGCTGAGAAAATGAGGAAATAGTATTTTGGTTTATTTTCGTTATACTTCACAAAATGTTAAAAGTTACGTTCAAATGAATAACCTATTAAAAATATTTTATTAATTTAGTCCTTGCTATCCAGGATGTCGAAATATCCAGAAGAATAGCGAAAGGATCGAGCGGGGTATATTTGAGGGCGATAGTTGGAGTCCGCTTTGGTTTTGCCTAGCCTTGAATTCTCTTAGCACACTGCTGGAGAATTCTGGGCTAGGCTATCGGTTGAAGAGAGGTTATTTCTCACCTCCTTCACATGGATGCTCTCTCTGGAGCCTTGGATTTTTATATTTTTAATGTTTTTTTTATAATTTATTTTGATTTGTTTAAAAATATAATTTATTTGTATGTGAATAAACGAAATATTATTTAGGCCCGGTCACAATAACAAAAAAAAAACAGATTTGCTTCCTACNTGAGGGCGATACTTAGTTGGAGTCCGCTTTGGTTTTGCCTAGCCTTGAATTCTCTTAGCACACTGCTGGAGAATTCTGGGCTAGGCTATCGGTTGAAGAGAGGTTATTTCTCACCTCCTTCACATGGATGCTCTCTCTGGAGCCTTGGATTTTTATATTTTTAATGTTTTTTTTATAATTTATTTTGATTTGTTTAAAAATATAATTTATTTGTATGTGAATAAACGAAATATTATTTAGGCCCGGTCACAATAACAAAAAAAAAAACAGATTTGCTTCCTACACCTGCAGGTAGGAAGCAAAACTGATTATTTTAACCTCTTAAGGTACACGAAACCTCTTTTTTTTTAAAGCTTTTATTTATTTGTAATATTCATTTAAGATATAGAAAAAAAATCTAAAGTGCCCGTTTTTTTGCAAAAGGGTTTTAGTTAGGATGTTCCATTAAATACTGTAGTAAAGGTAGGTCTTGGTTGGTTTTACCTACAATGTTATTGCAAAATTTTCAGAATGCGAAATAACATATTCAAGAACACAATACTAAGTATGATGTAAAAAAATCTCGCAAACTTCAAACTTGTGTTACGTTTCTAGAAACTTCCACAAATTTGCAACTTCGTAATATCAGTCGCCTCTAGATTTTGCGGGAGCACGTTGTTGATATACTCGGGCGCATTGATCATGTTCGGTTGCGATAGGCATCGACCTGTCATAACTTATACAGCCTGCCTTTGACCCCGCACGATCCGCTACGTGGCTTTAAACCCGCAAACACTTTCCAATCTACCGTCACCAATCGTCACTTCAAATTACTATGACGATGCGACTGTAGCCTCCGCATATGTGCGTATCTATCCAATTTGGATTGGGGGATCATCCCCCGATATCGTTGACGAGAAAATAAGAATGTGTTGCGACCTTAAAAGGTGTCGTGTACTTATCTGCATAAATTGTAGTCTCGATAAACCTTTAGAGAGATAGAAGCATGTGGCACACAAAATCGTGAGGAATTTAGAAATGTGTGTCAACATTTTGTGGGTATCATGAAACAGTCCCCCACTGCATAACTAGGGACTCGTTTTCAGCAGTAGACTGTTTTCACAAATGAGCTGGATATTAGGATAATATTTCTGACATTTACGCGGAGTCTAATAATCACGCGCCCCTAACGTGTAACGTTAGTAAAATGAAGGAACATTTCAGTACGAGTTTCAGCTGCGGTGTCGGCATACAATCGTGACACCTCAAAGGTGTTTAAATCGGTCGGAATGTGAATATCGGTGATCGGTTTATTCAGTGTGGAACGCTGAGGTTATTGGGAAAATTATGCAGTTTGATCCTAGCAGAACAAGCAATACACAGGATTAAGTTTTCAAGAGGGCGTGGACAGCCAAATCAGAAACGTATTTTATTAAACATATGTTTTATCCTTTAGTTTGTCATGTCAAGCGATACATTCGGGAGGTGTAACAGTATGTGTGTTTTTTTCCAAAATCATCTCTCGATTACGGTCTAAGAATATATATTTTTTTGAAAATCTNGTTATCACTTCCTAGAATTTGATCGTTATAAGCGATACATTCGGGAGGTGTAACAGTATGTGTGTGTTTTTTTCCAAAATCATCTCTCGATTACGGTCTAAGAATATATATTTTTTTGAAAATCTAATAGTTTTCATCAAAATCGGCCCTGAGACTCCTGTGGATATTTTTTCACTATTCCCCATAGTTTCGGATTTGGCCGTCCAAGCTCACTTAAAAATTCACCTGTTTAGCAGTAGCTACTTTTACTTTTTTTACTAACAACAATAGGAAGTATCCTATTGTTGTTAGTAAAATGGTTTCTTTACATATTTTCTTTTGTCATTAGATGGGTGTTGCGGTGGTTGGTGACAGTGGCGGCGTGGGGCGCGCTGTGCGGCGGTGGGCGTGCGCATACGCCTGCTCTCACGCCTGTGCTTACGCCACCC
The DNA here is from genome assembly GCA_002192655.3 of Mamestra configurata. Classification (NCBI taxonomy): domain Eukaryota; kingdom Metazoa; phylum Arthropoda; class Insecta; order Lepidoptera; family Noctuidae; genus Mamestra; species Mamestra configurata. Next base: position 38,463 of record NDFZ01004038.1, read on the forward strand.
TGCCCCACGCACTGCATCTGTCTATCACAATCGCAGGTAACTTTAAATGTGCTTGCTAGCGACAATTTCATCGTTATTTTCAGTACCTACCCGGAATTTGGTTATGGTGCACTAAGTAGAAACTAAGTAAAAAAAACAGAGCCATAGTGTAAAAAGCGCTCTAGCACAGGCCTTGCATCTTTTTGAACGACACCGTAGAATCAAGCGTAGCGAAATGATCCCTTTCTCTTGGCCTTCCCATAGTCGGGTAAAAATAATATAAAAGTCGATACTGCTTGGCTTCCCGATTTAATGTGTAGGTATGTAAAGCAGTTGGCGCGTTGTGTTTCACGCGCGCCTCAAAGAGATGTCAGCATAAAAGACAGGGCCCGCTAGGGCCAGAGCCTGCCAGGGTTGCGGAATTTGTTCGAAAGAGTCACCGCGGCCCTGGAACGCAAAGAGCTTTAGAAGGAACACGGATGGGTTTTAGTCAGTAAGAGTCTGACACGCCCTTCCGCTCCACCCAGAGCGGAAGAAGTCATTTGATGATTTCCCATCCTTAAAAAAAAAAAAAAAGTTATGTAAAGCAGTGTAGTGTAAATGTATGAACACTTGTAGGTAAATGATTTGCATATGTATACCTAAATCATAACTTTGTAGAGGATTTAAATTGGCCCAAACTTAAGGTGCTCCAAAATGATTTACTCTAAGCGCTGTGTTCGATGCTACTCCACCATCTGCTGCTCACAGTCGCTTATGATAATCAACGAAAATATACATTTGCATATTTAGGTGGACACCTCCGTTCACTCGGAAAAGTTTTCAAGCAAAGTAAAAATATAAACCGTTCTCTAATTGCGTTCTATTTAAAATCAACCGTCTTGAAAATATATACCAAGATTTTTTTTTTGCTTTTTTTTATCATCAAAATTAAACCTTATTTGTTTCTGCAGACCTTTTTGTTACCTATAAACAAAAGCGGATCTCTCTGGTATTACCTGAATTCTATAACAATTTTCAATCACATTATAAACTAATTTCTCAGTTGCTCAGTTCACCGAATTTAATACTATTTTACGGTACATAGCTAAAGGCAAAGGAATCTTAAATAAATTATTGGATTAAATTGAAATTAGAGACTAAACTTCACGATTGAAGTCCGGTCTTGTCCCAGTTTTCTGACGGAGAAATTGTTAGGTTTCTTTTCCGGGAGAGATAATTTTGAGCCTTTTTCTACGCCTATTTCCTTAGAACTTCACTTTCAAGATAAATGTATTAACAAGATACATTTATCTTGAAAGTGAAGTTCTAAGGAAATAGGCGTATTACAGTGTCAATAGTCTTTATAGATTGGTTATATTCTGTAGCATCTAGTCAGCATATAACCAATCTCCAAACCGATGGTCCGGAGCGAGGAGGCTTGGAAAGCGGTCACCTCCTTCTGCGAAGCAGTAATGCCGCTACAGAAGAAGACGCCCCGGGCGTCGGGAGTCGCAGGGTGATCCCCGGCCACCGTGGGTGCGGGCTTACGGACGGCAAGCATTGGGTGTCTCTCTGTCCGATCACCACCAGGCCCGGGTCGATGGCGCGTTGTGTTCCACGCGCGCCTCAAAGAGATGTTAGCATAGAAGACGGGGCCCGCTAGGGCCAGAGCCTGCCAGGGTTGCGGAATTTGTTCGAAAGAGTCACTGCAGCCCTGGAATGCAAAGGGCTTTAGAAGGAACACGGATGGTTTTTAGTCATTTAAGAGTCTGACTCGCCCTTCCGCTCCACCCAGAGCGGAAGAAGTCATTCGATGATTTCCCATCCTAAAAAAGAAAAAATCGTCGAGTTAGTCTTCTCAATTCAAAACTCCTAAAAGTTCTCGATAGTAAAACCGAGGATCTAGGACTCTCAGCACATTTGTTATGTACTTTTTCTTTCGCAAAGTCTAGTTATATTAATAATTCAGTGTCGCAAAACTTACCTCGTATTTATTTAAATCGATTGGATGGACAAACAGGCCACTAATACACGTAAATTGAATTGATACACACCTACTAAATTGAATTGGAGCTTCGATATCGACGCTTTATATGATTGTACCTACAGGGATGAATCAAATTGATATTTGTTTTGGTCGATTATGTGCGAAGCTTAAGTTTGTAGCAATTCAATCAAAATATTATGGACTTCGGCCTGCGAACGCCGATGACAATATTTCGAGAAGGATTAACCTTATTGACCGAGCAAACAGTGGAAATAATGCTTAGGTCGTGACACGGCGAAACTGATAATTCAATAATTTTTGTAGGATTGTTATTTGTCACGGACTCTGTGCTGGAAAATATTTGAAGAGGATTGAGCGTTGATTATAATGTGAAATGTTTACTGAAGTGTGACTGTTTGGCGACAGGTGGTGTGCAACAGTGCGACGCTGCGCGGCGTGCCGTCGGCGCTGAGCGCGGGCGTGACGCAGCTGTCGCTGTCGCGCGCCGACCTGCGCGTGCTGCGGTCCGACGCCTTCGCGCACCTGCGCCAATTGCGCCGTCTAGCGCTCGACGCCTGCAACCTCACGCGCATCCGCCCCTTCGCCTTCCGGGGCCTGCCGCGCCTGCGCGAGCTCTACATCCAGCACACGCCACTCGCCACTGTCGACGCCTTCGCGTTCGCTGCTCTACAGAACATCACTTCAATCGTGTTGACACACAACAGGATCGCTCAAATTGAGGGATACGCTTTTGCAGGAACCAATTTTATAAAGCTCATTTCCCTACGGAATAATCCAATTAAACGTATATTAGCGCATGCCTTTTCGGGGCTTAATGACGTAGCGCAGATTGAACTCCCATCCGGAATAAGATCTATCGAGCCTCAAGCTTTTGCTGGGCTGGAAGGCGTCGGAGTACTTGAACTGGCGTACATGGATCTACCGGCGGTACTGCCCGACACGTTCCGTGGACTCGTCCGTGTTGGCCGGCTAC